>MBAC02008830.1:0-22744 GCA_001712635.2 Nothophytophthora sp. Chile5
CGCTGCCGTTGCCCGGCTCGCTGAGCCCGAAGCAGCCCAGCTTCTGGCCGCTGGCGAACGGCGTCAAGTGCATCTCCTTCTGCTCGGGCGTGCCGAATTTCTCCATCGGCGCGCAGTACAGCGACTGATTGCAGGCAAGAACAACAGCGTGACGAAAAGTTAGCGCCATCATCGCCATCTTACCGCCATGTGAAAGGATACATGCTTACGTTGTTGACGGACATGATGACGCCCGCGGTGGCACAGCCTCGACTGATCTCCTCCATGGCGATGGAGTAGGCCAGGTAGTCCAGACCAGCGCCGCCGTAGTTCTCGTCGATGGCCACGCCCATGAGCCCCATCTCGCCCAACTCCGTGACTTGCTGCGCCGGGAACTTGTGCTCGCGATCCAGTTTGCCGGCGATCGGCGCCAGATTCTTGGCCGCGTACTGCTGACACATGTCGCGCAGCATCGCGTGCTCCTCGGGCAGTGTCGACAAGTATCCTACAGACCGCGTCTGCGCTTGGAGGCTCCTACAAATGAGAATTTTCGGCAAAGATTCGTTAGATTGTTTCGAACGGACCTTTCGGGCGCAATATTGATCGTTAAGAGCCGGGAGCAACGGCAGCGACAAGCAGAGGACGTGGAGGAGGACATGCAGACAGCCTTACGTGCGCTTGAGGGCCGTGGCGGACACCGCGGCGGCACGCTGGAAGGTCTTGGAGAACATGATTCCGCCGGTAAATGTGTGGCCTGTGACTCGATGCTGGGACTGAAGCGGGGGACGGATTTGTGGAATGACGAAGTTGAACCCGTCTGCGTCAACAGGTGCTGATTACTGCTACACTTAACTATATTTTTAATATAGAAAAAACTGTGTTTCAAAGGCTATTTTTATATAAAGGATTTGATATCGAAACCCTTGAAGACAGGGGCTGATAATGTTTGCTTGAAGTTGAAATATCAGAATTAAGAGTTTACCAGATTAAACAGAGTCTTGTAAAGACCGGAATTCACGTTGAATCCTCAGGAATATGATGACGTGCCCATGCGGCCTCAAGTCTTCAACGCGTACGGTACTGCTTCAACATCAACCATCAGTCAGTCACTGGGACGAAGTCCCTATTGTAATGGCTAGCTGCTCCACTGGTATGTTTGCATGCATGGCCATGCACCATCTCATCTCTAAATACTGTTTGCTGCGATTCATAATCGTACAAGAAGGTCCTTCCTATCTGGGTCCCCTGCATCGTGCTCATAAGATGGAACAGCAGGAATTCGAGTTGGCTCCGATCGTGCAGGGCCCGTGCTTGACTTCCCAGACCAGGTACTCCACGGCCTCGCGCTGGAACGTGTCGGGGCAAACGAAGTCCCAGCTGCTGTACGCCGCCTGCTCCTGGTCAGACAGCTTCACGCCCTTCACGGCGGAAATGTCGAACGAGCCAATATCCGCCTGAGACGCCGCGTTGATCTCATTGTCGGGCACGAAAGGAGGCGTGGCCTGCATCTGCTCCATCTGCGCCCAGTCGATCGAGGCGAAGAACTTTAGGCGCTTCACCTCGTCAGCGCCGTTAGCACCTAATCGCTTCGTCGGGTCTCGGATCAGCAGTTCTATAAAGCAAACAAACAACAACAACTTGTGAGCACATTGGGAGACCGACAGACTTTGATGGCCGCGGTCACTTACGTTGGATGAGCTCGGTTGCGTCAGTGGAGAAATACTTGGGGTCGTAGGACGGGGTGAGCTCCAGCGTCGCCTTATCGTAGGCCTGTTGTTTGTCTTCATGTAGTGCTTTCGCCTTGGATGTGCGGAATGGGCATTTGCCATAGAGCAGTTCATACACCAGACAGCCGTAGCTCCACCAATCCACCGAGTGGTTATACACCATGCGGTTCCCATTTTCGTCGCGCAGCAGCATTTCTGGAGCCCAGTATCCTCGGGTGATGCACCTTCCCGCTAGCGTAGGCGTCACTTCCACCGCCAAGCCAAGATCCGAGATACTGCAATTGCCCTTCTCGTCCAGCAAGATGTTCTCCGGCTTCAGGTCTCGATACACGATGTTCTTCTCGTGCAAGTGTTGGATTCCTAGCAGGATCTGTGCGGCCCAGAAACGTACTTGAGTCTCTGAAAATCGCGCCCGGTTCAAATGGAATGAGAGGTCTCCGCCTGTGCGGAGATCGAGCACCAGGAAAAGCTCCTCGGGCGACTGGAAGGCGTACTTGAGGCACACGACAAACGGAGACGAGACCATGGCCAGGATCTTCCGCTCGGCAAGACACAGCTTCTCCGCGTGCTTCTTCTTGATCATCTTCTTGTTCATCACCTTCATGGCGTACAACGAGGCCGATGTGCGCTTGATACAGCCGTTGACCATGCCAAAACCACCCCGACCGAGGATGCGCAACACTGTGAAGTCGTCCTCGGATACTCGTCGCTTCTGCAGGTACAGGAACGCGATTAATCGGCGGTGGAACGCAGAGCTGCGGAAATCTTTCAGATGGAACTGTTCGAGGCTGCAGAGCACACAGGCCTCCACCTCGTCAAACAGCGTCGGAGAGCACGTTTTAGCCTCGGTGCTCAGCCGCCTCTGACTTCTCTGACTGCCTGTTCTTGAAGCTGGACTGTCCGGTCGATTATCCACCACCAACGCGCTCAGATCATTCGCTGAGAGAGTAGTGTGCGACATACTTGTGGTGCGGGTTGGGCTGCCGTTGCGTACACTATTGAGCGAGTCCTCGTGCTCTGATTCCGATCCAGAGGAAGGCAGCTTGCGCTTAAGAAGCGCACCGAGACGCCGCACCACATCGCCACTGACACCAAGGGGACTGGCTTCCGAGGAGGCGCTGCTGTAAATGCTGCGCACGTCCGCTCTCGTGAGCGATGCATCGTTCTTGCGCCAGAATACGATGCCATTCGTTGTGATCGATGCCACGTTCAAATCTTCAATAGAGCCAAGCGAGAACCGCGTCGGACTGGCGCGGCCAACGTTGGCAACGGTGCCACTGCCTGGTGTTGCCGCGCCCGTGGTTGGCACCTCCAATGATGCCGCTGTAGACGAGAGGGGATACCCTTTCCCAGGCGAAGACGACGAAGCAGTTAGCGCTGGCGATACTGGCGACGCATTGTGGAGACGGGTTTCTCCACTTGCTACTGGTGACCAAACTGTGACGCCAGCGCCAGTAGTTGAGCTGCTAGCACCGCCGCCGCTATTCGCGCTGCCGAAGAACTGGTCCCAGATGTCGCGGGCCTTGGCAATGCGCTGCTCCGAGGTTTGCAGCGCGCGGTACTTGGTGACTTCCACCAGGAAGTCCATTTTGCGTGCTCCGTGCTGCTCGGCCTCGCAGAATCGCCGCAGAAAATAAAAGCCGAGCGACATGTCCAGCAGATTCTCCAGACCCAACCAGTCGCTGCCGAGCGCGCGTTCCTGCCGCTCTATGAACTGGGCCAGCTCCGTCGTCGATGGATTGTAGAATGCGGCGCTCGGACCGCGCTGTGAGTTGGTCACCGCGCCGATGTACTGTGCGTCCTGGATCGCATCGTGCAGCTCGTCCATTGTGGCGATCGCTCAAGCTGCGTTTGTCCTTCTGATGTCTGATGCGCTGCTATGTGTCGGATTAATATCGCCGGGTCACTCAGCGAGGTAATCAGCAAGCAGAGCACTGGCCACGAGGCACTGGACCGTCACGCGTTGGTCTGTTCGTGCACTGAGCAGCGCTGTTGCTGACTCCTGGGCTCGAGGACGCAGAGTGGGCTTGTTCTCCCGCTTCGTCCGCCCAAAATATCCGCTGCGCTTCGGTGGAAGCTTCGATTTCTTGAAGTCTCGAAGCTCTGGGCGCTTTGCAATCTAGCGTGGTGCCTTCCCTTAGCGCCAAGTTAATGCCAGTGACGCCGGAAATAGCGAGATGCTGATCAAAACAAGGGAGGATCAGACGAGAAGGACGACGTCGTGCAGCCCAAAGATAGATCGTCAGCCCCGCCACGAAGCATACAAAGGTGCAGACACGCCTGCCCCACGCACCGGATCTCTCTCCTTCCCCCGAGGCCGCGCTCGCTCGTTCTGATGCCTTTGGGTTCTCGGAGAATGGGCGTCACGAAGACGCCGCATCACGCGCGGTCCCTTGTTTTCTCTCGAATGTGAAGCGGGCGCGCTCCACGACGCGACTCGCTGGAATGCGGGTGCGGATGCCCCTTTTCTCCCGACTTCAACTTCCAGGGAGTGGCGGCGAGCAACTGTTGTTGCTGCAAGTTGCAAGTTGCAAGTTGCAATGGCCTGTCATAGACCTGCAAAATGAGGTGAGGCGCGGAATTAGCCAATCGGAAGCGCGGGTGAGGTGATCGGTGGAAGATGGAAGATGGAGAAAATAGCAAAGGTTTGCAAAAAAGTGCTCCCGACTTATTGACGCATCATGTTGACTTGGCGGCACTATGGTCGGCGGTGGGGCAACTTTCGTCGTGCTTCTTGTTTTTTCTTCTTCTGTGTTTTGCATTGCAATTGCAAATTGCGCGTCTGCTCAAAAGCGTCGACTAAAGTACGGGTTTGGGGCTTCAAGCTTCAGTATCCGAGTCTGACTGTCAGATGGACCTCGGTCCCGCCCTCATCATGCAGGAGTGTATTTTTCACATTGAAGAATCGCGAGCCACCAACTCGCTGGGCCGCGATCTCATGGTGAGAAGTAAGACGAATCGATGCATTCTTTTAAGCTGCATGTACACGCATGTGATGTCCACGACTGAGCACTACACTGATCGTTGCAATATCTCAATGGCCTGACTGACGGCGGTGCCTGCCGACTCGTGAGCCCCGAGGTACATGTACCTGCATCAGGCAGCATTTTCGGCGGTAGCGTCTGAAAACGTGCGGGATTTATAGCGCACGTCCATTAGCTGACTCACAGAACACGGGATAAGGAAGCTGGGGATGCGGACGTCGGCCGCCATGGAGCTCCATCCTGTCCTTCGCCACGAGGGCCCGTTCGCCCGATGTGTCGAGGTGTCTTCGCAGCCGCCGTTGTCTCCCGCAACCGACTGATAAGCGCGAGCGTTCATGGGTGCGGTGCCGCTGCTGCTGCGTGCGCGGACTCGTCGTGCGCGCACGTTCTCCGAAATGGATCGTGCATGTTGGCGGGTGCTGGAGTGCATATCTGCGATGCGGGTGGGTGCTGAGCTTTGCGTCGTTGGCTGCTTGTTGGAGAATGCAGCTCAGTCAAACCCATTGCCCATCAGGTGCGTTCCTTCTCCTAGCGCACTGGAAGAGCTAGCCACATATAGAGGGCTTGGAGGCGGTGTCACACTCCTTTCCCTCATCGATGGCAGCCATGCGCTGCAGAACCCAGACCCACACGCACGTGCTGAATTGATGATTGCCAGTCCGACACTGACTGCATGAACTAACATCCTGCATAATTCGATGTTGTGGATCAACATTTGTCTATTTAGTTCCTGGTTAGGTGAACTTAACTTCAGATACACCGTAAAATTCCATCAAATGCGTTCATGCATGCCTCAGCGCCACATTCCACGTCCCCAACAGGCGGGACAAGTCGTCTGACTCTCTTGTTCGCTGTTGGGTCTGGCTGGACTTCTCCAGAAAATGGCACTCGGTGGTCTCGGCCTCGCTGGCGGGTTGTTCATGCATCCACACTTCATCTCGCATCAAACTGATGAAAAGGCCTGACGCCCTTTGGGTGGAGCGCACTTGGGTGGAAGGGCGAGTGGGCGCGAGGAACGCATGCCGATCATCGGCCGCTTTCTTGTGCACCAGATTAGGGACGTGTGCCGCCATCAAGCCTGTCGCGGCAAAAGGCAAAAGTGGACATGGAGATTCCCATGCGATCTTCCTTCTTCCGCGGTGATTCGCCCTCGTGTTTGTTCTAGGGTGCAGCTATGGAATGCTGGGTTCATCAGCCGCCGCTCCAGTGTCAATAGGTGGTGGCAGACTGGACGTCGTCGCGAGCCAATCGCTGCGGAAGTTCCGTCAGAGCCCATGATACCAGGGGGCCTGGGTTGATGAAACACTGATGCGATTACATATTCGAACCTGCAACAGCAACCCAACGAATTAAGGCGGCACCCACACGATGGAGCACTTCAGCGCTTCGTCCATCGCATCTTCGCACTGCCAACTCACCAGGGATGCAGATCAAGCATGTTGTGCTTTTCACCCTTTGGGCTTTTGGTTTCCAACGATCAAACACCCAATAATCCATTGCAACGCTGGCTTTTTGGGCAGATCCACATAAATTCCCAGAGGCTTCACCAGCTGTCCAGCTTCATCTGAGAATTATCAGATACATTTGCAATCACCATCATTCCTCATTTTTCAACCGTCTGCAACCTGCAGTCAGATAAGAATAAGCATCCAAGCCCTGCCACTCGCCTCCGCGTCCCGGCCCGAATGCGCCGATCCGCTCGACTCTTGGCTCTCTCCGTGCTCCTCGTATCGATCGCGGTGCTCATCAGCTGCATCTCCCGGCCATCGCACGCTTCTGAGGTCACGGAGACGCCAATCGCGGCGGTCATGTCGACACCAACGCCCGCGGAAACAAAGATCGAACCAGCGCTGTTGCTCGCCATCCAGAATGACGTGGAGGTGGAGGCGGACATCATGATCCGAATGGTGTCGCCGCAGCAGGTGGCCCAGGTCGCCTGCGACCGCTCGGATGCAGCCGCCTTGGACCGCGGACAGAAGATTACGTGCATGGTGGACTCGCTACAACGGTTCGCAGAGCAGGCGCAAGAGGCGGTGAAGGAGCTGCTGGCGCAGCGCAGCGACCAATTCACAAGCTCGACGTTCTTCTGGATCAACAACTCCGTATCTGTGAAGAGTGCACGTGGCGCGCTGGTCCTGGCGCTCGCACAGTTGGAACCGGTGGAGGCGATCAATGTGGAGCAGATCTTCCAGCTGCAGAGCGATACTGGTAGCAAGGAAGCTGGTGTAGCTGTCCAGCAATAGCTATGGTGTATGCATACGTGCTGTACTGGAGCTTGACGCGGTGCGGATCCCAGAGTTCTAGCACAACCAAGGCAAGCCAAACAGTATTTGAGCATACACCTGCGACTTCCATGGATTTGGGCATGACCATTTTTAATGAAAATACGCTATTTGCATTCAGACACACCATGGAATGGGGAAAATCTGTCTATTTATACGTCGATGTGGCGCTCGCCTCAACTGCTTGCTACTTGTTGAAAGCCATCGCCTCGACGACGTGAAGCCGGGGGGAAAACGGAGCCATGTCTCGGCCAAGTACGACGCCTGCTGGCTCCGTTCGTACTGGAGTTCCCGGTCTCCCTGCGTCGAGTCTGCAGCGCAGCCGTCCCATCTCTGGAGCAGCGGCGTCAAACTCCAGCTCACGCAACTCCAGTCGACCGCTGTCCTCCTCGAACGTGTCGGTGTCTGTTGCAAACGCGCGCTTCAAGAACTTCCAAGTGCAGTATGAAATCCTATGCCGGAACCCGATCCTGGTCGCCATTGCCCAGGAAATCCCGTGGAAAAACCTGTTCGATCTCTTCCTACTCAAGTTCTACGCTGTCGGCGATGAGCTCTGGGCTCAGGGTGAGCAACCTCATGAGCTCACTTTCATTTTGTGCGGTGGGTTCCTCGCCAGAAGAGTGGAAGAGGATCCTGAGCCACCTGCCGATGGGGAGGAGGGTCCAAAAGTACACGTTGTGGCCGAGAAGATGGTCAAACCGGGCGGCAGTCTGGCTGCGTTTGCCGTATTGAGAGGGGTTCATCTACCGTACGCCGTGATAACCGCGCGTTTCAAGTCCATATTGCTGTCACTACCTGCTCAAAGACTCAAGTCAATCATGCGGCAATTGACATCGCCGACACGTGAAATAGTGGAGCAGTTGATCGACGAGACGGAGCAAAAGCTAATGGAATCGCTCGGACTCCCATTCCGAGCGCACCGGACCCCTTACAACAGCACTGCACCGACGAAGAACCAGCCGGGAGCCCGACAACAACAGTCGTATGCTCGCCCAGCTGCCAAGAAGCGGGTGCCTGCCTCTCTTTTCGACCATATCATGGGCTCCTCCGAGAAGCAGAAGCCCTCCGCGTCTATGAAACGCAGTGCGTCTGCGTCGGCAGTTGGGAATGGCACACCATCTTGGGCATCTCTTCATGTGGCCAAGCCCATGGAGTACGAAGTGAATTCCTCACTACTCATCCTTCATCAATCTAGCTCCACAAATCAACTGCATCTGCCATCATCGACATCTTCAAAGAGCGCACAAGTGGCTCAATCGTCAAACATTAGCGCCATGGCCAGCCAAATCGCCAAGAAACACACGCAGCGACGACTGGAAAGCATCAAACTGCCCACTCCAGCCGAGGCCTTCCCACCACGACGTCTTAGTCTTCAACAGCGCCTTCAGGAGAATGGCGAGGGATCGCAGGACATCGTGGAATTGGTCGAGAAATTACTGGGGAAGCAACTCACAAAGCACGCAATTGCTGATGTGGTGCCGAAGGAACGAGTCGGAAGGCTACTGAAACCTTTGAAGAAGCCAGTGATGATATCAGTTACTACACGCAACGCCTGCCCCGGACCGAGACAAGGACGGCGAGTGCTGGTGGTGAATCGCTGCGAACCCTTCCGAGACGCATCGCAATACATATCTGAAGCGTGAGTAGATTCTTACTGGGGATCCAATTAGAGCAACGCGGTCGGGACTTCCAGACGGTTGCTACTGCGATCACCCCAGCATTGGACGCCTCCGTCCTCGAAGCGGATCCCGCAGCCGTGGTTCCAGCCTAGCGTCAATTCGTCGAACTGAATATCCGTAGGAGCTGCGGTGACACCGGATCGCATGCCCCAACACACCGCTGTCTTGTCCATCTGCCGCACCAGCACAAGGCTTAGCCATTGATCCAATAGGAGAACCAAGACCGACTCCACAATCCCAAGAACGTACTTTGATCGCGCACGCCGACAAGCGACTAGTGCTCACGAGAATGAACTTGCTATCGGTCGGTGGACTCGCTTGTCCGCGGTGGTTCTCACCCCAGCAAGACAGCTCATTCTCTACCGTCACGCCGCAGCCGAACTCACCGGGCGAAGCCGAGATCTGGCGGAAACGGAGCTTCGGATCCACATTGAGCTGACCCTGCATTTCCAATGACACGTATGTTAATTAGACCCATATTACTGGTCATATTCACCGGTAGCAATCGATATACAAGCGACGTACATGCCCGTTCTCGCCCCAGCAGCTCACGCTTCCGTCCGTTGCAATGGCGCAGGAGAAGTCCTTGCCACAACTAACCTGCACGAATTTCCCGCTTGGCGGGTGGGAGATTCCACCAGCAGCAGTTCCTGTTTAGATGCGCAGCCATAATCGTTCAGATATCCACGCTAACAAAGACGGCAACAACGACAAGTGCTAGATAGCTAACCCCAGCAGTGCAAGGTCTGGTCTTTCATGATGCCGCACGAGTGGAAGTCGCCGCTGCTGACCTGCTCGAACAAACCCTCGGGCTTCTTCACTGGTGCGCCAACACCCCAGCACTCAAGCGTCTCGTCAATCCGGATGCCACAGGAATGCAGGCGACCTGCGCTCACTTGGATGAACTCGCCCTTCCCGATATGAAATCACCAGCCCCAAAGCCACAGGTCGCATTAGGAAACGGCGTAAACCCCGACGGTGTTGACCTTTGCAAGTATTTGAAGGTTTCAACTGCGTACGTACCGATGGTGGAGAGCTCTGGCCGCCATTGTCCACGCCCCAGCAGACCACGCGGCCGCCCACGTCGTCGAAGGACCGCGTCTGGATCGCACACGAGTGCTCGATGCCCGCGGCGATGCTGGTCTCGTCGATGTCCAGCGGCACGATCACGTCGGGCAGCACCGACCCTGCTGCTACGAAGGAGAGGGATCGAGCACAGATGATGGCGACGCACAAGAAGCGCAGCGCAACGGAGGGCATCATGCTGAGGTGCCGAGAGATGCGGAAGTATCCAAGATCTTGATTTGACCCGCGACCTTTCGGGGAAGGATCGCACTTTTCGCCAATCCAAAGCGATCAAGTGCAAATGCGGCGCATTGATTGGCCAAAACGAATTTGTACCTAATCGGGATGGCGAAATTACAAGAAACTACTGTATGCTTCCTGCTAATTTCTCTGTTGCACCATCGAGCGCTGTTTGCTTGCTCCTTGGTTAATGTAAACCGGTGCTGCAACCATGTGCTCATGTGCTGTGCCATACGAGGGGGGAAGAGCTATTGCTGCCAGCCGCCTCACGCACGTGTTTTTCCAAGAGAATTTTCCATGTGACTCTCCCACAGCTGTCGCAATTGTTTTCTTGACGACACTGCGCAATTGAATTCCTAACTTTAATGACACTTTGAAAGTGACGTGGAGCGAGCTGGTCGCACGTCGCGCGCGTTTTTAATTCCAAGCGTTCCATTTCTGACGGCAACAGATTACGAGCACCCAACATCACCCACTCGGATTTTATGAAGCACCTTCCCGAGGTTCTGATGGATTGCCGTCGAAGCCAGACCTCTCCAAGATAAAGATATCCGTGTGCTTCGTTTGCTTTCTTGATGGACGCAGACGCCAACAAAGGACTTTTGACATCAGACTCAAACCCGAAAGTTCATGTCATATCCATCGGATGAACCTCTCGGTTATAATGCCATCTTTTAGAAATAGGTTTATCAGATTCTGATAAACCGTTACAGAGAGGTCGCTCGATGGCGAGTAATCGGCGCGTCTTCCCTGCATAAACATGCACGGATGAGCAACTGATTGCTTGGACGCGAGAAACTCCTTTTCCTTCGTTGAGGCAAAAGCACATATTCCCGAAATCAAATGTATCTTTATGCCCTCGATCAAGTCTTTCAGTCCACGTTCTTAAACATTTTCAAGATACTTGCAGGTTTTAGGCCTTGCGCTCAGATGTTTGGCTTTGGTGAATCCTCAAACTTCGTTGTCGAATGCTAGTTGAGGGTTTATACGGGAATTTTGCATCAAGAAACCCACTCAAACTGAAACCCTGCAGGGTTGCCGTTTCGAAGACCACGCACTAGGGAAAAGGGGAAGGCTTCATCTCGTATTGCTCGCCAATCACAGCTCAATCTGCAACTGACTCCTGGATCACCAATTGTCTTCCCGTACTGTACCGACCCGCTCCTTTCCGTAACCCCTTCCCCGCGTCCAGCCAGCCGACGAACACTCCAACTTTCACTCTCTTACAAACATCAAGTACAATTCCGTTTCCCTTCCATCCAGTTCCCACGTATACACGTATACCTGAACTTCAATACAAACATCAAGTCCTTTTGCAGATCCTTGTCCGGATATTATCCGTACAGGTATCCAGCCCTCCCGCTCTGCCCTCTCGTCCCTCCCCATTCGTCGGGTAACGCGATCAGTTCATTACGGAATTTGCCATCAAGCGCCCAAGTCTCCCGCCCCAAATCAGAAAGTCCAAGCAACAACCAGCGTCCTCCTTGTCTGATCTTCAAGGGACACCGCCTCGACCCAGAACCCAAGCGTCAAGTCCAAGCCCCCGCCCCGCCCCGCTCTCCTCTCCCGTCCATCCCGCCCCCGCGCTTGGATGTCCGTGAAGAGCTCGTGGACTTTCAACAAGAAGTACCCGGTGTACACGGCCAGCCACTAGGCCCTTCGCTCCCAAGAAGCGACCAAGAAACGGAGAGAGCGAGTGATGACGCAAATGGAGTTGGCGCGTCATTCGTTGACCCCCGCGCCGTTCAGCGCCCCGGAGTCGTGCGCGAAGGCCAATGCGCTGACGCCACGTCGTCAACTGAGCGGCAGTGCGTTGCGTCGGGCGTCGACACCGTCGACGACGTACGACACGATCGAGTGCAGGGCGCTGATTCTCGGCTGCGGCGTGGCCGGTAACGCTGCGGCGCTGCGTCTGGCGAACCAAGGCGTCAAGGTGACGATGCTGGCGGCGGCGGAAGATCCCAACAACTGCGCGACGTACCACGCCCAAGGCGGGATCATCTACAAGAGTGAGGACGACACGCCGGCGCTGCTATCGTCGGACGTTCACCGCGCTGGTGCCGGGGTCTGTGATGACGTGGCGGTGCAGAAGCTGGCGGTGGAAGGTCCTGGCCGTGTGGAAGAAATGCTGCTGAATGTGGCCAAGGTGCCGTTCACCCGCAAGGAGGACGGCGAGCTGGCGCTGACGCTGGAAGCCTCGCACAACCGCGCACGTATTCTGTACAAGGCTGACCACACGGGCCAAGCCATCTCCACCAGTATGGTGCAGGCGGTTCAAAACCACCCGAACATCGTACTGCTTACTGGCCGCAGTGCCTTTGAACTGGTCACGAACGATGCTGGAGAGTGTGTGGGTGCGCTCACTGTGTCGACCAAGGGCAAAGTGGAGCACTACCGTGCGCCGTTCACGCTGCTGGCCACCGGTGGAGTCGGCGATGTGTACCAGAACACGTCGAACCCGGCGGGTGCTCGTGGAGAAGGCATCGCGCTCGCCGCTCGTGCTGGAGCTAAGCTCAAGAACATGCAGTACGTGCAGTTCCACCCGACTACGCTGTACATCCCGAACGAGCGCCGCTTCCTGCTCACGGAGGCGCTGCGTGGTGAGGGCGCAATCCTGCGCAGCAAGAGCGGTCGTGCCTTTGCTAAGGACTACCATCCTGATGGTGAGTTGGCTCCGCGTGATGTTGTGGCGCGTCTGATCCTGTCTGAGATGGACAAGCTGGATGAGCCGTGCATGTACCTGGACATCTCGCACGAAGACGGCGACTGGATCAAGGGCCGCTTCCCGACCATCTACAAGCACTGCCTTGACCGTGGCATTGACATGACCAAGGAGCCCATGCCTGTCGTGCCAGCGGCGCATTACCACTGCGGTGGCGTCCAGGTGGATCTGGAAGGAGCCACGACTGTTCCGGGGCTGTATGCTGCTGGCGAAGTGAGTTGCACGGGTCTCCATGGTGCCAACCGTCTGGCTTCGACGTCTCTGCTGGAGGGACTGGTGTGGGGTTGCAGCGCTGCGGACCACTTCTTGGAGCACGGCAAGCCGTTTGAGACGAAGACTGATGCCAAGGAGCAGGATCCGTTCGCCAACTTGAACGGCTTCCGCGACCCGTTCCCGAACGAGATTGAGGAGGTGCTGTTGGCCACGCAGCGCATCATGTGGGAATCCGTGGGACCGCTCCGTACTGCTGCTGGCATGGACAGCGCTGTCGACAAGCTCGCGCTGCTGGAAGTCAAGGCGGACAAGCTGCACCAGGAGTGCCGCGTGACCCGCGAGTCCGCTGGCCTGCGTAACGCGCTTCGTGCCGCGAAGGAGATCGCTCTGGCGGCGCTCCACAGCCCCGTGTCCGTGGGCACGCACTTCATCGTGCAAGAGCCGTAAGTCGAGCATATCTCTCTTCTGAGAGGCGGGGTTTGCCGCTCGCGATGGATGAGCGCTGCACGTGCGATGCCTTTGCTTTTATTTCTCCACCCGCAGTGAGATCGTAGCTCAACGGCTACGAGAACACGAGCTCGGGTGGCGACTGCGGCTGCTCTGGGCAGTTCTGAACGGCCAGAGGCAGTCGCTTGCATGGTAGGAAGAGATCTTCGGGTGCTTTTCCCAAACAAATGAAAATCTTTATGAACCTGACGTCGTGGCTTGAATATGGAGCCTCCTCCCATAGCGGGTAGCTCTGTCCATCAGCTGAGGATGCTGAAGATGTCCAGACGGCCGTAGCCGTACTGGTTGTTGGGGAACGCTCTGTCCGGCGTGTTGCCGCACGTGTAGCCCGTGGGGGTCGTGAGCGTGCTCGTGATGGCTTGGGACTGCAGCAGCCCCTTGATTTTGTCGTAGGACGTGCCTGGATGCGCGCTCAGATACAGCGCGATGGCGCCAGACACATGTGGCGCCGCCATACTGGAGCCGGATTTGAAGCAATAGGAGAAGTCGTCGGTCCAGCAGGACGACAGGATGAGCGCTCCTGGCGCCGTCACGTCCGGCTTCCGCAAGCCGCGGACGGTAGGACCTTTGCTGCTGAAGTACGCGAGCCCATCGTTGATGTCCGTGGCCCCCACGGTGATGACACTCGCCGAGTCTCCCGGCGACGAGATGGTGCCACAGTTTGGGCCGGCGTTGCCTGCTGCCACAACGGGGATGATCCCGGCAGCCCGCCAGGCGTCTATGACCAGATCGAACATGGTGAGTCCTTGGCCTCCGCCCCAGCTATTGTTGACGATGTCGGGCGCCTTGGAGCAGTCTTTCTTGACGCCGTTGGGGGTCGTCGGACACAGCATGAACTGGAAACACGCCAGCAGATCCGAGGCATAGCAGCCTTGAGCTCGACAGCCTTTGCACGCCATCCACGTGACTCCGGGGGCGACTCCGAAGCCATATTGGCCAGCCAGAATGCCCATAACGTGGGTTCCGTGGCCCGTGGAGTCGTATGGAGCACTAGCTTTGGTCTCCGGGTCGTACCAGCCGTAGCTTTGCCGGAAATTGCTGGCCAGAGCTTGGTGTGTGCCACGCACTCCTGTGTCGATCGCGCCCACTACGATGCCCTCGCCAGTGTTGCCTGTAGCCCAGACGTCCGGCGCGTTGATCTTACTGACTCCCCATTGAGCTGCCGAGGTGGAACTGGTCGTGGACTGCGTCGACAGCACGGGCGTAGACGCCGGGAAGATCATCTCGTACTCCACGGACAATACGCCAGGTACCTGTTCGAGCTGCTTCACCAGATCGGACGTGGCTCGGTGGACGTAGACTTGGTTGGTGACCCAGAAGACCTGCGCGTGCACGAAGGAGTCGCTGGCTTTGTCCAGCAGCTCGTGGACTTCGCGTTGAGACTCCTTCGCGTGGCTTTCCAGTCCGTCTTGCACCGCCATCACCCGATGCCCCCTCGAGGTGAATTTCTGGCCTTTGACTCTGCTCAGCACGTCGTGGGTCTGCGACGCCATCGTGACGATCACATTGGCGCGTTTGTGCTGACGCTGCGTCGTCCGAGACTTCGTGGCCTGTCCGGCGAAGGCAGGCGTTGAGCCTTCGAGGAATAACGTCAAGGCTACAGCAGCCGCAACGAGCCAAGTGAAGCCTCGGACCATTACCAATGATTGCTATTGCTGGTGTGGCAGGAAGGGAATGCGGCAATGGCTTCGTCCGAGCAGGTGATACAGATCGTGCCATGGACACGGCGTGGCTGCAGTGGCGCATGAGGACGTCGCGCTATTCTTGGGGCACACATGGAGCCAAATCTGGACGCTGAGAAGCATCAGAGCACACGGAAGAGCTGGATTTACATGGAGCATGGCATAATTATAGCGAGGGTTCCTGGCGCTCCTCTCAATTCACACACAACTCTTGCTTGAAGACTTCCTTTCGTCCTCGAACAGAGCTCAACACGACAGGTCTCGTTGACTTGAACACGACGCCTTCACATTTGCCAGGACTCGAAGAAGCTCTGCAAGTCTTCAATCGCAGCTTCCATGGCTGCGCGATCAATCTGCTCCTTCATCACTTGGAAATCTGCTTTCGTCGAGGAAGTCGCCGCGACTTGCCGATCTCGACGCTTCCTCGCAATCGATTGGTCGTCGCTGCTGTCCTGGAGCTCTCCGTCTGTTTCTCGCGGACGTTGAAGATCCTTCCGATAGATTTGCGAGTCGAAGAAGTCGCGCCAGCCGCGATCGTCTAGCAAAACACACAGAAGTACCAAGTCAGTCCCGAGGAGGCTTCGAACTAAACGAAGGTCGGGAGCTTCCCCACCTTGGAGTTCGGGCAACGTCGTCACCAGAAGCTCTGCGTCGGCGGAGGTGCGTCCAGCAGCCTCCGCTGGCCGGTTTCGTCTCTCTTGCTGGCCATTCTGCCGCATTGTGACACCACCACTGCTCTCGTGGTCTTGCTGTCTCCCGTAGCGGCAGCGTCTTCGTCTCGTCGTTGCTGGGGCCTTGGGCTTGTGAAGCGTGCTGGAGAGTCTGGGTTGTCTGCGCGTGACCTTCAGTCTCGCGTACGGGAGCAGCGTATACAGGAGCAGAGCCATCGCGAACGTCCCGCCAAGCGTTAGAGCGGCTTGTGAGCCGGTTGGGAAGCTGCCATCGGCCTCCTGCTCTTGCTCTTGAGCTTCTTCCCCGCTGTTCTTGCGGTCGGAACTCGGGGTGCTCAGGTAGAAAGGCAAGGCCAACGCCCATTCTTCTGTAGGAATCGACGGCCATAGCGGAAGACGATACGCTGCAACATACAGAACGGACGTGAAAGCGTAGGGCGGACCCGGATCAACTACCGGCGCATTGCTATTGCCAGGACGTTAACGGGGAGCAAGGCACCTGCTGCTGAAAGCTGGCGCGTGCTCTCGAGCCGCAACGACAGCACAGCCGAGCTCGTCCACGGCTCGGCGCCGCGCGCAGACGCGTTGCAGGAGAGCGGCGCCATGGACAACGCCAACGCGCTGCTGCTATCGAGCGCGGTCGCCATGTTCGTATGGGGCCAGCCCTTGGCGCCCTCGGGACTGGCCGACCGCATACAATCCAACGGCAAGCTGGTTCAGCTGTGGAGCCGGTCCGATCTTTAGTTCAGCGTGATGTAACGACGAGCCGAGCCGAGTCGAGCCGAGCCGAGCCGAGGGGTCGTCGAGTGAAACGCGACAGAAAGAACCGGACAGAGCATCACGTTGAAGTTCCAACCGGTAATACCGGTATCACTGGCGTCAATTGGACCATGTCCGAGCAAATGGAGAGCAACATGCCGGCCATTTCCGCCGCTCTATGGGAAGTCCTCGAGCTCCACCGCAGTATAATGCTAAGGGCACGTGTGTGCTCGTCTTGTAGGAGAAGGCAGCAGCGCTGAGGAGATCAGCACCGGCTCCTGAACGGAAGCGCGATGGCCAGTGGCGTGTCGTCAGTCCAGGGCGTTTCGTAGTGGACGACGCACTGACGACGGACACATTGAGGCTGGCCGTTTGCCTTGAAGCACAGTTGCTGATCGATGCAGCACCCAACGGAAGCGGTTGGAAGTGCGAGTCTTGGCCACCAGCGACGCTGGGGGTTGTGGCGATCTGTGCGGCCATTCATACTGAGATCAAGACGGTTTACGGTTGCTCGGCCCGATGACTGCATTAAATACGCTCGTAAACCGCCAGCAAGTTCTGTGGACCTCAATTTGCTGCTAACTCTGGCTGGTGTCTCGCGAAGCGAACACGGTTTGAAGCAGCACGTTGGGCATCGGCGCCAGGTCGTAGAGGTGCTCTTCCTCCCATTGCAGCGTGAACCGCGGGAGGTCCTCAACCATCCGTCGCTTCAGCGTCCGAGCCGCGTCCACGCCGCCTCCTCGAGCGTCCACTGCACGTAAGCACTGCAGTGTGCAGCCCATGACGCGCGCGTTGCTGGCTTTGGCGTACACCGGCCGCACCAGAAACCCCTGGCACTCGGCCGCCGCTGTCTTCGGCGCGCGATACTCGTTAAACCGGCGCAATTCCTTCCGAGCCACGCAGATCTGCAGTCCGTCGTCCAGGAAACACTCCAGCCAGATCTGGTCCCGACCGCGGCGACGGCGTTTGGTAGAGCGGACGACTCGTGCCTTCGCATTCACTTGGTACAGCACCTGTCTCCTCTCTTCTGAAGATCCAGATCTGCTGCGCCTCCAGATCTGACGCGCCAGCGTCCCCATACTCATCGAGTCCAGAGCCTTCGCGCTCTTCCAGACCACTCGGTTGGCTGTGAGTTCGTCGTCTTCGGGCCAGAGCATGTGGCGCCAGCCGAACACGCCATGGATCTTGTTGTGAACGAGGCGGTTGCTGCTGTTGAGATGGCGCAGCTCGCTGGGCAGTATCCGCATGGAATGCAGCAGGTGCAGCGTGTCCAGACTCGACAGATCCGGCAGCGCGAACTGCAGGGAGCGAGGCGTCCCCACCGGCGCCCGACGGCCGCAGGCTACAGCCACTCGCTGCCGTTTGACCACAGACTGCGTGGCTACGGCCTCGCTGGCTTTACGCTTGCGCAACACGTTTCCACGTGCGGCTGCGGCTTCTGGCCGCCGCAACTCCGTTCGCGGCAGGCAGAGCCGCTGCTGGCTGCACTGGGCGGGCCGTGGTTGCGGCACAGTCATAGCGAGCGGATCGAAGCCGATGATGGACGGTTGCGACCAGATACCGGCCGCTGGGCCTTCGGAACCTCGAAGAACGGGCGGCAGCTTGCGACACCAGGGCTGCGTGGCCCCATCTGGCGCTGAATGCGGCGAGGAAGCGCCGTCTCTGCGGACTTGTTCGTGGATGGCGACGTGCCGCTCGGCGGGGAAGAGCACGACGCCCATTATGACGGAACGGGCGATATGATATGACGGCACTTATGCCTGTTTTGCGTCAGTGCAAATTTGCTTTTGCAGATCCCGTGTCAGAGCTTATGCAAAACGTTAAACTGCTTTGGTTTGCGCCTGTGCAGACGAGTTCGGAAATGAGACTTGGGTCGAACCTGCGACGGGAGGGTTTCCTTTTGCGCGACGGAATCAGAGCGCACGCGATCCCATCCATCGGTGCGGTACAGTAGGATGTTTATAGCAGAGAGTGGGATCATTTAACCGGCGCATCTCACTTTTGCTTCCATAGAAAAGGATACCTTCGTGACAGCTGGGATAGCAAAACCCCTGCGATAATTCATATCGACAGAAATACGGTAAGATCTGCTCATAAGCGAAGACAGTAACTGTATCGAATTGCCCCCTCTTGACGAGGTGATAAGTGATGTGCTTCACACACAATTTCGCCTAATCAACCGTTGCAACTTCACGAAAGAGAGCTGAGCAGCCTGTCGTTGGGAAGATCCGACCACTTCGTCCCTCCTCCATCCCTTTCACTTCCGTGTCCTCCCATTTGCAACAAGCACAACCATTCACCTCGCGCTTTGCAACTCCCATCAATCGCTTGCTCTCTCCATGTGGATGTCAAATACGTTCTCCACCCTGGAGTTTGAAGCACTTTTACGTTAGGCCAGAGGGTCTCGATTTTTGCAACGCTCTGGTTCTCTGGAAGGTTTTATCTTTGCAACATGGGAAATCTGAAAAGGCACTTACGTCATTTCGTTTCATTTCCGTTTCGCATGTCAAGCGGCGGACAAAACGGTGGAATCGTGGCGTTGAGCTGCTTGGTGAGATCTTCCACGAGAAGGAACGGAATCAGCCTATCAAGGACTGACACGTCGGAATGTCAGTGACATCCTGTCACTCTCTCCAGGGGCCATAATCGTCGCTACAAGCGAGGTGATTGGATAAAAAGGGTAAGACACAATTGTCGATTCGCTTGTTTCGCAACAGTGTCTGTACTGTTTTAAGGTAACGTGCGTTGAAGAGCAAGCGATCCAGTTTGGTGGTGGAGGAAGAGGCCATGCATTGCTGCAGATCGCCTCCCAGTGTTGAGCGAAGAGTGATCTCGAAGAAGAGGGCACGACTTGGATACTTCGAAGCCGGATGGAGCAAACACTCGCGGCAAACCCCACAAGTTCTCGCTGTGGTCGATTGCGCGGCAGCGAGCGTGCTTTCAAACGTTACCTGGATACAGGGAGCTTCTTCGTCCATTCGATCATGCACCCAACGCCGCGATGGGTGCTCTCTGCCATTCTGTGGTCTCCTCCAACCAGTTCGTGCACATGCATCCGCACCACGAGATGCCCAGCTAAGTTGTGTTTATGTTTGCGTTTTCCCACAGCTTAGAACCCGCTCACCGCTGAACTCTGCAGTTGGAAAAGCACAACACAAATCCTCGTTTCGACAGCTCCACTTGCTGTTGACGGGCTCGCCAACAGAACGCTCAGTGTAGTAGCCGCCTCCGATTAGGGGCATCCATATTGCTGGCGGCAATAGTCAACCTCGCAATGACGTGGCCGATTGCGCCTTGGAGATTCTCTGGCGATGCTGAACAATTTGACCTCCGCCTGCCAGGTGATTCACTTTGATAGGGACGTGCTTCCTCCCTATCGATTTCATGGATTTCCACCCAATCCCAATCCTCCCTATCATCAAATGCAATCCAAATGGATCGTCGAATATTTTCCGACTGTGCGGCGCGGCGATTTCTTGCCGATCAAAATGAATCGCCGCATATCTCAGCCCCTAAACATGTTGGGTTTTGTATGGTCCACGACCGAATGGCGCTCATGTTGGTGCGTAGTGACAAGCACTATTGCGTATGACAGGCCTTCCACCGCCCGCCCGGCACAAGTAACATATCCCCAACGCTGAATAAACGAATGCCCACCGCAGTCCACTCACTTCTGCAATTGCTTTCGCAAGTGCTCTGCTCTCTTTTACAGCTTTAGCTGAAATTTGGACGCAACGGCATAATGCGACGGCCGACGGAACAGGAGCAGGAACAGGAACAGGTTCAAGATCAGGTCGCGGGCTCTCCTGTGGGGTCGAGTGAGATGCTGGACTCGCCCACGCGCAATTACAACGTCATGATGAGTCGTGGGGACTCGCAGGACATTCCGGACCAGGATTATTTGCCGCAACCGCCAGCCCGCGAGATCTTCCGCCAGCCTTCCGAGGCACAGACGATCGACAGTGCAGGTGGCTACGGGACAAACGGCTTCGGCCACCGGTCGACCGAAGATGCTGCGTATTCGCCACGGTCGTCAACATACTCTTACTCGGGAGGCAATAACGGGGGTCGCACGAGCGCTTCGGGAAGCGCAGGCTACACGGCCACTGCAGCAACTCATCCTGGAATCTTCACGCGCGGCACACTATGGGATCGGGACATTGAGGCAATCAGTGAGCCAACCGCGGATTTCCTCACCAAGACGCAACGCTACAAAGGCCGCTACCGGGTACGTTCCAGAGTCAAGTCATGGGGTTTGAACAGCGAAATCATGAAGCTGACGAACTGATGGTGGACACGTGTGGACATTTCATTTTGCTGTATTTGTTGATGCAGATGTGGCCGGGGATCCTCCTGCTAATCGCGATTGTTGCCGGTGGTACAGCGGGCATCACCTTGTCGGCTTTGCATACGCAAACCACGAGTACGGCTCGACAGGAAGCCTACGCCCAACGTCAGGCCGACAGTGCCGAGATCTCGGGCGGTGTCAGCGGCAGTGACAGCGGTGCGTCCACGGACGGCGTGGTGGGCAACCCCAATTCGTACCCGGATATGGGCTGCGAGCTGCCGGACTATCAGAGCAAGGACGGCCGAATCTACGCCGTCTCCTCGAACGGCACGGAAGTCCCACTCGACATCAAGGGCATCAACTGGTTCGGCATGGAGACTGGCACAGCCATCCCCCTGGGGCTTTGGGATAACTCGGAGAACGGCACGACGGCGTACCAGATCGCGTACTTCCTGGAGAAAAACAAGTTCAACACCGTGCGTTTGCCACTGTGTGTGGACTACATCCTGACCAACCAAGAACCCGAGACGTCGCTGATCAACACGGCCGAGAACAGCGCCATCTCCGTGAAGAACTACATGTCGCTACTCAAGAGTCTCGTGAAAGCACTGGCCTACCGGAACATCGGCGTCCTGATCAGTATGCACACGCTCACGTCGACGGACGATGGCGGCCTCTGGTACAGTGATACGATCACCGAAGATGATTTCCTGGACGCGATCGACACGCTCACGTCGAATCTCTGTAGCGAAACGTACTGGAACATCATTGGCATCGACCTCAAGAATGAGCCGTATGAAGCCACGTGGGGTGACGGTGCGGACACGGACTGGCTTGTTGGAGCCAAGACGATCGGTGACCGCATTATGGGAGGCTGCTCCAATTGGCTGGGCTTCGTGGAGGGCATCTACGCCGAGCACTCGCTCACGATTGACGACACGGAGTACGATTTCTATGATTGGTATGGCAGTGGCTTGCAGAACGCGAACGACTACCCGCTCACCTTCAACGTATCCAACAAGGTGGTCTACGCGCCACACTACTACACGCCGGCAGTGTACCCACAAGCGTACTTCTACGATGGCGGCACGGCAGACGACAATGGAGCGCTTACCGACTACGTGGAGCTCTCCAACACCTCGCTGAAGGAGCGAGTCAAGGCCACAATGGACGAGATGTTCGGCTTTATCGCCGATAATGACTCGGCCGCGTTGCTGTTGGGCGAGTTTGGCGGCTTGTACGCCACAGATCTACACCCGGATCTCACGACGCAACGCTGCACAGACTACAGTATCGACATCATGGTGGAGAATGGCTGGTCCGGCGGATTCGTGTGGTCGCTCAACCCGGAGAGTGCCTATCAGTACAACCCGGCCGACACTTACGGCACGTTCACGGAAGGCGTGATAGATGACGACTGGCTCACGGCCAACTCGGTGTTTCTGGAGGGTCTGGTCGCCATGAACGACCTGGAGCACCTGCGCACGTTCCCGTGCTTCGAGGTGGAGGACTCGTCTTCGGGCTCCTCCGGTTCGGATTAGACAGTCGCTATCTGTCGTTGCCTTCAACATGGACACTCTTGAATTAACTTAATATATCGCATCTCTTGTTCGAGCCT
Source organism: Nothophytophthora sp. Chile5 (assembly GCA_001712635.2). Lineage (NCBI taxonomy): Eukaryota > Oomycota > Peronosporomycetes > Peronosporales > Peronosporaceae > Nothophytophthora > Nothophytophthora sp. Chile5. The sequence continues at coordinate 22,417 of MBAC02008830.1, forward strand.
TCGAATGGTAGCTAACCTATTTCAGTGAGTTGGTTTTAGGCCTCCCAAATCTACTTCTCACTCCCTTGAGGCGAGGCCTGTCCTTCGCTTGCAAGTGGAGCGCGCACAATCTACTGTAAGCAAGAGAAGCGTCACGCGTGAATGGCAGCCAGCGTAAAAGGCAAGTACAGTGTAGGCACCGGTAAACCGGTTCAAATAGAGATAGCTCGGGTACGGACAATTATCGGCACCCGCAGCGGTCCGTCAGGCACGGATACCGCGTCTAATGATAGGGCTGTCCGCCGCAATGTACTTCCCATTCCACTCACATGCACGTCGGACTTGGGTT
>MBAC02008831.1:0-29720 GCA_001712635.2 Nothophytophthora sp. Chile5
TCGGCGCGATCATATCAAACGAGTACTTCTCGTAGCCGCCGATCTTGGTCGTCGAATCCGGCGGCTGCACGACCACGATGAGGCGCTGGATGGTGGGCATGACCTCCAGAATGGCCTCCAGAAGCTCGGGAACCAGCACGAAGTACTGGTCCTCGATGTAGATGTAGTTCTTGGCGTTCTTGAGCGCCTTGATCCGAGCCTGGAACAGCGTGTTCTCGCCTTTGGGAGCGAATTCCTCGTAGTGTTCGAACTTGCAGCTGAAGGTTCGCACGATCTGCACGTTCTGGCTCCCGAGACTGGATGTGGTGTTGCTGCTGGCGTGGTCCAGTAGCTCCAAGTCGTCGTAGTCTGGGTTCTCGAAGTCAAGAAGGTCGTCCACTTTGCCCGTGCTCGGCACGAAGTCGGAGTTCCAACGAGCCAGGAAGTTGGCAGCCACGTCCTTGGCTGCCGGTCCGTGGATCCGCAGATGGCCGTCGATCCAGCCCTGGTAGTCGCGTGTGATGTCCGCAGCATCCCGAACCGCTGATGCGTTGTGGAACTTGGTGTCCCATCGATCTGAAGTGATGTCGATGCCGCCAACGTACGCCACCGGGTGGTCATCAGCACCTGAGGCACTGGCACTGGAGAGAATGAGCGTCTTCTGATGGTGCGAGGAGAGCACAGTGGGCAGGCGGTCGTCAAACACGAACAACGCACTGGCGTCGTTCACTGTGGACTTTGGGAGGTCGTTGATGCCGTCGCGAACATCCACATTCTGCTGGCCTTCCAGAACGTTGGACCACACCAGCGCGTTGAAAGAGGTTCCACGCTCTACGAGACCCGCCACGACGTCCTGGAACTGCGAGCGGTTGCCTGAATCCACGTCAGGTTGCAGCGGAATGAGGTCAGTACTCCACGCCGCGAGCATCACGCGATCGCCCTCTTTCGTGGCCGAAAGGTCCTTGAAAGCCGCGTCGAAGAAGTCCTTGGACGCCGTGTAGGTCGTCACGGCGTTGCCGGAGCTGTAGACCGCCAAGTCGCTGCGTGTCTTGCCGCCGCGAGCGTCCGTGATCTCCTTCTCAGTCAGGAACCAGTCGGTCGGCTCGAGAAGCGGCTGGTCCATGTCCAGATCGGAGCCGTCCGAGAGATCGAGGCCGTCGCGTTTGATGAAGGCGCAGGAGCCCTGGAACCACTTGAACTCGCACAGGTGGCACGGCTGGCAGATGCAGGCTTGCGTCGCCATGTCGAGCACGTTGCCAAGGGTATCGCAAGTGACGCCCGTGCGTGTGGCCACTACCGTGGACGCCGAGAGAGCTGCCGCCAAGACGACCGTGTAGCCTGCGAGTGCCGTGAGGCTCTTGCGTTGTTGTGAACAAAAGAGCATGTCGGAGAACACGATGCGTTGACGGCAGGGGAGGTGAGCCGCTCGAGGCAAATGTCGATATGGAGCCCATTCAGGGACAAGTTCCTCGAGCCACCGCTGCAGAAGGCGGAACCCAGCAGGGCCCAGGGCGTCCGGCGAAAAGGATGGAAGGTCGGGTGGATGGTCCGTTCGAACCCATTCAACCGGATTGCTGCGACTTCGCGGAGACTGCGATGGGTGCAGCTGACGCTCGACACTCTGCCGTCCAGCGGATGGCGTCGAAAGGCCGAGCATGAGTCAACCAGCCACGCGCGTCCATTGAAGACCGGCCTGGGTCAACCCATGTGAGCCCCTTCAAGCGATCTGAGTCCCATCCCTTCGACACGCCGCTGCGAAAATCCACCGCCTCGAGGCAGCAGCATCGGGTCCATCCTTGCGGAGGCGAGAGAAGGCAGGTAGTGAAGTCGGATCCTGCGGAGGCGAGGGAGAAGCAGAGTGGGACGGATTAATCTTCTTGTAATCCAAGTTTGGGTGTGACTTTATCTTCCTTTCAGCTCTGCGAATCAAAATCCGTTTTTCGCCTTTCAATCCGCCGACAGTCGAACGTATTTGGGTACCACCATATCTCGTATTTTAGGCAGGTCTAGCCACCTGGCTCCTCTGACTCAGATCTTCTTCCGACACTCCTTGAACGGCGGTCCGCAGCCGTAGTCGGCGCTGGTCGTGTGCAACACCGCGCTCTGGAACCTGCGGATGGCACCACGGCAACACAGAGGTGAGAAGCGACGTCTCTATAGCCCAGGCTCCATCCAGTCTCCGTCCGATGGCCTCGCACTCACTTGGGCTCGGCCAGCTTGTTCTTGAGCGCCTGGACGCGGTTGTCGTACGTGAAGTCCTCGGGCTTCGCGTTCTCCAGATAACACATGCCGTACTCGCCCCACCACCTCTTGGCGGCCTGGCGCTCGCTCTCGATCTGGGACGTGAGGTTCGCCTCCTTGGACACGTAGTCGATCTCCTTCTCGCTGCCCTTGGACGCCATCGCGGCACTGAGCGCCACCTGGAAACGAGCGAAGTGAGCCACCCAACGTAGCAGAGCAGCACGCCCTTCTCGGAGGTTCAAACGCAACAATCCGTTCAGAAATAGCTCCATCTTCCATTGGGGGTCATCCTCGTGTCTTATTCTGGACTGGACCTGGTCTCCAACAATGCACAGTCTACCAATCCATCAATCCATGGACTTGAGGTCGGGCGAGACAGCGAACGGCGCCTCGGTCCGCTGGCGGATCTCGTCCACTGTGGTCGTGGACGCGATCTCCGTGAGCACGAGGCCGCGGTCGGGCACCACGTCGAACACGCCGAGCTCCGTGATGATGCAGTTGACGACACGCTTGCCCGTGAGTGGCAGCGAGCAGCTCTTGAGGATCTTCTTGGCGCCGCCCTTGGCGTTGTGCTCCATCGTGACCACCACGCGGTTGCCGCTGCCCACGAGGTCCATGGCACCGCCCATGCCCTTCACCATCTTGCCCGGGATGATCCAGTTGGCCAGGTCGCCGTTGGCCGCCACTTGGAGGGCTCCCAGGATCGTGAGGTGCACGTGGCCGCCGCGGATCATGGCGAAGGAGTCCGAGGAGGAGAACGTCGAGGAGCCCGGCAGGTACGTCACCGTCTCCTTGCCGGCGTTGATGAGATCCGCGTCTTGCTGGCCTTCGTTCGGGTACGGCCCCATGCCCAGCAGCCCGTTCTCGCTCTGCAGCACCACCTTCACTCCTTCGGGGACATAGTTGGACGCCAGAGTGGGCAGGCCGATGCCCAGATTCACGTACATGCCGTCCTTCAGCTCCTTGGCCGCTCGGTGGATGATGCGCTCGCGGTCCGGAGAGTTCTTGTGCTGCGATTTCTGCACGAAAGCCACCACTACAGGCGTCAGCAAGACGCTTCCACGCATTCATCTGGCTGTTGCTCACAGAACCGACCGATGCGTTGGCGAGCGTCAGTCGTTCGATCCGCTTCTCGGCGCTGCTGGCCTTGAAAATGCGCTGCACGAACACGCTCGGCACGTGCACCTCATCTGCAACCAGACCAAGTCAATAAAAAGTGGGTCAGCAGCTCAATCTCAGCCTGACAGCCTTCCAACTGGAGGCAATGAGCGACCTGGGTGGATCTCGCCGGGCTGCACCAGCTCCTCCACCTCGGCGATGGTGATGCCGCCGGCCTTGGCGGCGTCCACGTTGAAGTTGCGAGCGGTGCCTCGGAAGACCAGGTTGCCGTCCGTGTCGCCCTTCCACGCCTTCACCAGCCCGTAGTCGCCCGTGATCCCCTCCTCCATCACAAAGTTGCGGCCCTGGAACTGCCGCACCTCCCGCGGTTCGCTGGGGATGTTCACGGACCCGTCAGGGTTCAGCTTGATGGCAAAGCCGCCTTCCTGTTGAATGGCATCGTCATTTGAGGCCAGTAGAGCAGCGAGACGGCGATTTAACAGCTACAAGCGTACCTGAATGATGGTGCCATAGGCCGTGGGCGTGTAGAACGCCGGGATGCCGGAGCCTCCGGCGCGAATCCGCTCCGCCAGCGTGCCCTGGACGTAGGGAGCAGCAGATCATTTAGCGAAAGAGGGCGGAAGCAGCAGCGGAATGGCAGGAGGGACGACGCATAGCGGACGCAACCTGCGGCGTGAGCTCCACCTCCAGCTGGCCGGTGAGGTAGAGCTTCTCGAACAGAGCGTTCTCCCCCACGTAGGACGAGATCATGCGCTTGATCTGCAGAAATTGTGCGCCACCGATTCACATTTGCAGCCAAGAAGCAAAAGGGTGTGAGCAAACACGAGGAGCTCAGATCGAACACAGAAGCGCAAAACGTGGCGTTGCAATACCTGGCGCGTCTGTAAAAGCAGCCCCAGGCCAAAGTCGTCCACGCCAGCGTTGTTGGATACGCAGGTGAGATCACGCGCTCCCTAGACAGGGCCAGCGTCACGAGTTTAGAGAGCGGGTTAACCTCCAGCCTGAGCGTCGGGGGACGGCACCTGCTTAACCAGCGCCTGGATGCTGTTCTCCGGGATGCCGCACAAGCCAAAGCCGCCTACAACGCTATAGACAGCAACATGCAAGAGCGAGCGCTTAACGAACATAGTGTTGCGGCATGCTTTGCGCCGCGGGACCGCTCGTGTTGCACTCACAGCGTGGACCCAGAGGGAATGTCCTTCACGGCGGCGTCCGCATTCGGATAGACTTTGTGGTGCGAGTGACGCGTCGACAAGGCCTATCGTCGCGCAAAGCCGACCAGCACACAAGAACATTGCGATCAATCTAACGTTGTGGCACTCTACAAGAGTCTCGCACAAACAGCCAAGCACGAGTGAGCCGAAGGGACGAGGGACGCACCTGAGAGACCCACCCGCACGGCGCTCTGGCCACGCGGCGCGCAGTTAGCTGCAGCATCTGGATCGCGCCCTCGTTCGGTGCTTAGTGGCGTCGCGGCCTCTTGTCAAATGCAGCCGAGCGGACAGCAATCCCCAATCTTCAACGGAACAAGACGGCAAGCCTTCGGCTGCTCCCCAACTTCAACGCTTCTTCCGGATTCGGGGTTTGGATACCGAAAGCCACCGGTATCGTCAAGAGTGAAAGGGTTCACACGTTATTTAGGGACTTTTTGTCCATATCTTAAATATCGCAAAACGTATAGAATTGTTTAGACGCCTGTAGTACTTTTAGAATGATATATCAAAAGGTCAATGCTATTCCTCGGTCACGCACGCATGGCGCCGCCGCCCATGCACCTCGGACGTCGTCGCGCAGCTCGTAAAGCAAATGAGTCCACGTGAATGTCTATATATTTGTGTGCATTTCTAGCCTCCAGAGGCCTGGGAATTACCCTCACGATTCTTCCTGATCACCTCCGGATTAGAAGTCCTTCTCCGTCAGCAGCGAGATGATGCGCGCCTTGTCGGAGTCGGTGGTGGCCTTGATGGCGCGGCCGCGGCCGTCCAGCACGCCGATCTCCACCACGAAGAGGCAGGCGGTCACGGAGGCTCCGGCCTGCTGCACGAGGCGGATGCCAGCCTCGCACGTGCCGCCCGTGGCCAGCAGGTCGTCCACCAGCAGCACGCGGTCGCCCTTCTTCACGGCGTACTCCTGGATGCTCAGGTGGTCGCCGCCCGTGCTGTTGTCGCCCTGGTACTCCTTGAAGTACTCGATGGTGTCGCTCACGCTCGGCATCTTCTCCGGCTTGCGCAGCATGAACACGCGCTTCTGGAACAGCACGCCCAGGTACGGCGCGAACAGGAAGCCGCGCGCGTCGAAGCAGCCGATGGCGTCCACCTCGTCGATGAAGGGCGTCACGGCCTGCACGAACAGGTCGAAGGCCAGCTGCAGCTTCTCGGGGTTGGCCAGCAGGCCGCCCACGTCGAAGAACTCCACGCCCTTGAACGGGACCACGGGGATCGAGCTGGCCAGGCCGGCCAGCGCCTGCTTCTTCACCTCCGGGTCGTTCAGGTCGAGCTTCTGCGGCGCCATGGTTGATTGGGTTGTTACTTGGCTGCTGAATGAGATGGCCGGCTCAAAAACAAGCAGAGCCGCTCGCGTCCAGTGGTGGGTCACGGAAAAACCTCAATTCGGAGGTTTTAGCTGCGGCTGACGCGCCCGACGTTGCATGCGAATCAGCCCGACGGACGCCGTGCGAGTGAATGCGCGCCTCTGGTGAATGCGTGGGTCTTCCGGAGCCATCTGGCCAGCCAGCGCTGGCGCCGTCTACCAAAAGGTGCCAAGCTCTTCTTGACCCAGGCCCTCGCGTGGCAGGAGGCGTGGCAAACCGGAGCCTTGCAGACGGCATTGCTGACAGCACAGCAAGACTTGATCGCCTCATCTCCGTGTCACATGCTGAGATGCCCCTTTGGCGCGTGACTCACGGCTCCGGATCCGCTCCCCGCCACTCGTTCGGAAGCGGAATGATGTTTCGGGAAGCGTAGGCTGCGACCGATCAATTGGCACGCGGGAGATTGGTGCTGGTGTTTGAAGCGCGCTTCCTTCGCCTTGGCATTCTGGTAGCGGTGGTCGCCCCCGGAAGGAGTCCGCTCGGTGCTTCGTGCATTGCAAACGTCTTGCGGTGGATTTTCCCTCTCGTGGTTCACTTTGGAGTGCCGAGTGCCTGGAACCACCAGGTTTCCAAGAAACCCAGCTGACTCTGCCTCTTCGTCGTCGCTTCGTTAGATCGGGCGGATCCTTTCGTTCGCGCCGTGTGACTATCTGCGCCTTCCCCTTGGACAAGAGCGCGCGTTTGCGCTGGCCTCGACGTCTGCTGCGATTGTCATGAGAGCTCTTCGAGGCTCCAGCCGACCACCAAAGCTCTTCCGAAGGCACAACGCGACGAGGAGCCCGTAAGCGCAGACGCGGATCAGATCGGCCTGCCAACTCGCCGCTCCTTGTCCGGGCGACTAATCCCAAGCGGATCCCACGCTGCGTACAAGCACCAGCCGCTAGCTACTATTCATGATCCACATCGAGAAGGCAGAAACGATAGCCGTGCATGCTCCGTTGGGGTGCGCCTGAACTGGCGCGGGTGTGTGTTTGCTCTATTAAATTAGCGTTTATATAACTTATTTTTTGCTGGATATCCAAAATCGCAAGCCCCCTCTGTCGATCGAGGCGGCTGCTGTTGTCTTGGGCTTCTATGCAGACCTCCCACAGGCGGGAGGCCGCTCTCTTCTCGGTCTCTTGAACATGCAGTCAATGACTCCGGTGTGTATGTGCTGTGTGGCTTCACTCCTCGTTGGAGGCGGCCGTGAAGAGGATCAGGCCCTTCTGGTTCGAGTCCAGGAGCTGCCGCAGCCGCCCCTGGTTCTTCATGTAGTACTCGTCGGCCAGCCGACGCAGACGGACGTTCTCCTCCCGCAGCGACTCCTTCGTGGACAGCGTGTCGATGAAGAGCTCCCGCAGGTGGAGGTCGTCTCCATGGCCCGCCGCCTTCGCCACCTCGCCCTCTTGCTGGCGAGCGCGCAAGGCCGTGCGAAACTGCTGCTCCAAGCCGTTGGCCTCGTTGCGAAGCGACTTGATCGTGTTCTGTTGGATGGCAAGCGCAAGAATTAGCAACTGGGAGCTCCACTTCCTCTCATTCAGATAGAAACGTACGATCTTCTTGTAGTAGCATCGCTTCACAATGAGGCGCTGCTTGGCGCGACGGTCGGTGTCCGAGACCTCGGGGAACAGCGAGCGCGTGCTGCGCTTCTTGCCGATGGCGGCCTGTTTCCCGGATCCGAGCAAATCCCCACTGTCTTCCGTGGGTTCGCCCGGATTCACGATGCTGCGGATGGTCATAAACTGCTGCTGCGAGGCGGAGGGCGACAGCATGCGCGGCGATCGCTTCATGGACGTCTTGGCCTGCTTCCTCGAGTACGAGCCGTAGCGAGCCGACGCCTGGCTCGGGGGGACGTGGCGGGGCGACCGCTTGTCCTCCGGGCACGACACGGCATGCTCGTCCTCCATGGCCATCTCATGATCGGCGTTGTCGTCGGCCTTGGCTTCCTGCACGGGGGCGGAGACGGAGCGGCCCAATCTCACGGCTGCACTCGCCAGCTGGCTGTCGTCCTCTCCGACGTTGTTGAGGAGATCCGCGATGCGCATCATGATCCCCGAAGCAGTAAGAGGTGGGTTGTACACGGGGTGGTTGAGGCCCTTCGTGTGGTTCGCTAGGTAAATAGACACACCAGACGCGGCAAATGGGGATTTGGCGCGAGCTGGTGAGCTAAGTGACTGCCTGGGGGCAGATTCTGTAGTGAGGAATCCGTCCATCCTGACCAGCAAGCAGCCACCCGCAGGATCCATGACTGGGCATTGCTGATGGATCGGTTGATCTTTGGGATCGCGTCCTCTTGCGGGCCATCGTTACGTACACCGGCGCCTCCTAGGTAGTAACTCTGCGCTTTCGCCACACATTTCGCGTCGTGGTGTTGTGGAAGAGTGGGAGCTCGTCGTTGTGCGAGCCTACGATGCCACGCTCTTGGTAGCCATGGGCGCTACAAACGGTCCTATTAAGGGGGGAACATCGCCGACGAGCCCACAGTGCCGGTATGATAGGCGGCGTGAGCATGAGCCCCCTCCATGCACACTCTGCAACACACATCGGCGCGGCAGACGCTGGGTCGATTCGCGACAGTCCAACGCTCCAAGACGAGGCGGCGTCTTTGGTCCCGACCCACCGCTGTTAAACATCCTGCCGTCGAGAGGCACTTGGCTACAAAAGCACGAAGGGAGGCAGGCCTTGTCGCATTTGGCGCAGTGGCCTGCGGAGCTGCGTGTTACAATAGCAATGCGACGACCTGCCCCAGCGAGAGCGGAAGATCAGGAAGGCAATGCAAAGCGCTCGAAGAGTCAGGCGTCCGCGGCGGAAGTGGGTCCAGTGTCCGCTGCTGTTAGCTGCGCGCGGCTCTCTCGCCGGGACCCGTGAAGGCAGTGGGACCTCCTTCGCATCAAATTGGGCCGCGACGACACCACGAAGGCGACGCGAGAGGAGATATCTGTTGAGTCGAGCGCCGAGGAGCTGCCGAAGAGGGGGCGGACGTAATCGACTCTGTCCTTCAGACGGTCGCGTCTACCCTCCCAAGTCGTTACTGCTGGGAGGGAGTGACAACTTTGTGGGCCGATCGTGTCCATATCGGATCGTCAGGTCAGGTGGATGGCGTTAAGCGGATCTCTCTGACGACGGTCCGAGGTCAAGAGGTTGAGTGCTACCAGTATGTGGCATCATCCGACCGGTTTCGCACACATTACAGTTTCTGGACAGATACGTGGACGAGAAGCAGGCGCTGGAGGACACCTCGGAGCTTCGGGATGGCCTCGCCGTGAGTTACAGGGCGTGGCCGTTGGACATCCCCCGGCAATTCTTCAGGAGAGGCCAGCGTCGGCACCTTGGGAGTCGATCGCCGATCATCTTCGGACTGTATGTGTGGCTCATAATCAGACCCTCCCTCCATCCAGCAACAGATTCGACCGCCGCCCCGAAATCGCTGAGCTGCTGAGCCAGCGCCATCGCTGTCACACGTGTAGACCCTCGCGAGCTCCGACGCCGAAGATGCCGATCGCAGCGACACTCGACGCTCCCACGTTACGCTCCGAGGCAACGTGTGGCTGCCACACCGAGTGCAGCGTTAGCAATGGCGTTGCCTAATCCGTGGCTATGGGACGCGCTTGTCGCCAGGAAATCCGCGGCGAACACCAAAGAGCACCGCGCACTTGAAGTCTCGGCGCCTGCGCCTGACAGCGGATCCGACTGTCTGACTCCTCAGAAGCCAGTTCTAGATCCGGGATTTTACGAAACCAAGCACTTAAAAGCTACCATTTACTGAAATGGGCGTATATGTTGGCGGTACCGCCGAGTTGGGGAGACGATTTATGCCTAAAACTGCGCGTTTTCGTTTCCTTCAACAGCAACTAACTCCGTGCGCTTGTATCGGTTCGTCAACCTCGTCGAGTCGCGAATCTCGTTGGTGTCGCCTTGGCCGTTGCATCGCGTGAGCTGAGCAGCGACTTCAGAGTGTCGCTGCAATTTGGCAGCGTTACGCCATGTCACGGTCGCCCGTCGTGGAGGTGACGACGACGACGCCGGCGATCCAGAATCCACTTTTGATCGTCGATTGAAGGGGTGCGTCCTGGTGTTAACTGCCACGGTACTGCATCGGCCGTGTTTATGGCCCTGCAACATGCATCTGCGTGCCGCCCGACCCATGCGTCTCCACGGAGAATGGGTGCAGGTGGGACTCCGTCGGGTGGCCGTCCGCTTCTGGCCGTGGGCATCGCAGCGAAGCAAGTGACGAGACGCCAGCCGGTCGGCCGTCGTCGATTTCAGAACGCGCTAAACATTAGCTCCGAATCCTCGTTCCGCCCCCTAACCACTTCACTAACTATCTGCGTATTTACAGATAGAGCACGCCACCTGTCGCAAAATTAGCTAATCGAGGCCATCTTCATGCACATCATAAGCCCGACGTGAAGCGCAGCCTTTCCCCGATTCTCCTCCAGGCCGACAGCGCCGCAGCGATGCAGCGCGCCTCGCAGCCGACGCCCGTGGCCTCCGGCGGCTACAAGGCGGCTCCGGCCGCCGCGCCGCTCGCCGCCAGCCAGAAGTGCATGGCGGACGCCGCCCAGCGCGCCAAGAACCGCCTCATCGTCAAGCGCTGCTACTACAAGAAAATTGTGCGTGTCGTGCGGCTTACGCAGTGAGTGGCGCGGGGTACGCCACGAGGCTACGCGTTGGCTGCATGCCGCCTCTCACCCATCGCTTGCCTCGTAGAACACGCTGAACGAGCTGCGGCAGCAGGTGGAGGCCATCGAGGCCGAGTACGAGCGGCTGCTGGCGGCGCGCCATCGCCAGGACGCCCAGCCCACGCCCAGTGACCAAGAGAAGCGCAGCCACGACCGCTCGGAGGCGCTGCACGACGCGTACGTTCAGCTGCTGCAGCAGAAGAGCGCGCTGCGCAAGGAGAACAGCGAGCTGCAGCGTCTGGAGACGCAGCATCTGGCGATGGAGAAGCAGTTCCGGCAGCTGACGGCGCTGCAGAACAAGGCTCTGAGTGCGGCGAAAGAGACGCAGGAGCTCAAACGCACGCACCCAGAGCTGGTGGTGAACCCCGTGACGCTGGCGCAGTGTCTGGCCATCGCACAGACGGCGTATCGCGAGATCGAGAGCTTCCGACAGAGCAAGACGTGCTTCTCCACCGGCACCAGCATCTTCGGCTGGCGAGACCGCCACCGATTGGAGGCGGAGAAGCTCACGTTCTCGCTGGAGAAGGTCTTCCCGGGCCGCTCCATGGAGGAGGTCTCGCAGGGCACGTGGGCCGTGCTTTCGCAGCCGGGGTCGGTCTCCAGCATCTACCCGCGCCACGTGAAGGTGCACTTCCACGTGACGCAGCGACTGGACGAGAACACCGTCGTCTACTACCACACACTGGAGCGCGAGGACACGGACGTGCGGGTTCGGGCCTTCATTCTGGCCATGAAGGTCGATCTGGGACCGGAGCAGGGCTGCATGGTGCTCTATCGCGGACTGGACCCGACCACGTACTTGCGGCACGAGGGGGACCCCACGGCGCGCGACCGACGCGGTCGGAGGAAGCTGGAGCCGCAGAAGGAGGATGTGTGGATAAACACCTTCATCTGGGGCATCTTTGAGCGCGCGGGGGAGCGAGGAGAGCACTGCAAAGATGATTTCGGCGGCGTAATCGAAGGCACGGCGCTCGTGGCGGCCGGCTGGTGGTGTCTGGAGATCCTGCAGGTCGCCATGCGCATCGAGGCGCAAGTCACAGGCTCGCAGATCCTTCTGCAGCAGTAGACACGCGTGTGGTCGTCGAGTGGGGGCTGTCTGCAGACTGAAGTAGCAAAGGTAGGACCCGTAACATGTGAGTGAGTGAGATGACTGCGCCACGCAGCGCTCGTGCTGGCCGTGCATTGATTTGTGTGGCCTGTGCGCTACTGCGGCAGCGTGAAGACCGGTCCGACCAGCTCCTTCTCGCAGCGGAGCACCAGCTGGACGATCTCCGAGATCCAGAAGTACGCGTTCGTGCACAGCGACGGCGTCATCCCGGAGAGTGTGGCCTGGGTGTCCCTTCCACCCGGTCCGACGGCCTGCCACTCCACCCTGCCGGTGGTAATGGGAATATGTTAACAAGCGACTACCTACACCAGCAACGGCCACGCATTGCCGAACGTACCAGCAGAAGTTGTTGGTCCAGAGCTCCAGGGTCTCCCCCACGCCCTCCGCTGGCGCTGGATCTCTCTTGGCGAGGTCTTCCATGACCAGCCGACCCCGATCCAGGCCTCGCATCAACACCAGGTAGCCCCCGTTGGCGGTCGGGAGCTTGGAGACCAGGTACATGCAGTGCAGGACCGTCAGGTCGTTGTCGGCGTCCATGGCGCAGTAGTCGTGGAAGAACACGAGGTTGTCCTTGTCCACGCGCTGCACCAGGCGGATGCGAATGTTGATCACGGGCGAGTAGAGCTTCTCCCACCTGGCTGGGTTGCTCATGATCTGCCACATGACGGTCATCAGGTGCTGCGCCGAGGCGCGGTAGAAGGTCTTGTGCATGGCGAAGCTGAAGAACGACCGGTCGGCTGTGCGGGTCTTTCTCCAGCCGCAGATCTCGCCTGTCGGGTGGGCGAACCGCTCCTGGAGGGAGAAGACGCGCACGTCGGCCAGAGCCTCGCGGTGGATCTGCTGGCAGTCAGGCAGTGACAGAGATTCGCCAAACGAGGGAGCAGTTCGGACAGGAAAAGCCAGAAGTTCAACATTCACATAACGTTTTGACAGGACGCCAGCCAATCAGATCTCGCAATAGTCGATTTTCTGGCGATTTCGGAGATTAACACAAATTAAAACACGGAAGGCGAGTCCCTCAGCTCCCTCAGGACTCTGTTGCCCAACCCAACGAACCGTCCACGACAATGCTGCGTTTCCATTGAGAGCCGAGCCGAATGCTCTGCGCTAGACAACTTGAGTCAGCACCTTGGCTGCGTCTCCGGAGCTTCGAGTTGGGGCTCCGTCTTTCATCTCCAGGCGAACGGCAGCTGCACTGGAGGGCGTGTCGTGGTGGAGCACTCGCACTGGCAGCTCGCTCTCGAGCCTCCGCGCCAAATAGGGTTTGCATCGGACGACGAGGCGGTGCGAGCAGCGGAAGAAATGCGTCGCTGTCGTCGGATTCACAGGCCGCTGCTTCTCGCCTTCCACGACCTTCACCTCGACTGTCTGCTCCAGGATCTGGCCTGCTGCTGGACCAGCGACCTGTTGACTGGACAGCACTCGGGTGGCCACCAGCTCTGGCCGCTCTCCCACATTCCTCAGCGCGATTTCCTCCACCAAATCGACGGAGAGGCACGAGACGGGGGCTTTGCAAGCCGAGTTGTTCACCCGACAGGTGAGGGACACGGCCTCGCCAGCGACGAGCGCGTCGCGGGGCGTCTCGACCACCAACTGAAGACTCCCGCGATCGAGGCAGCAGAGCCAGTGGACCGTCTCCGAGGTGGAAACCTCCAGCGCTCGTGCTGGCGGCGTGATCGTGGGCGGCGCGTGGACTGTGAACTCCTGCGTGGCCTGCAAATACGCCACCGACTCGCTGTCGACCGTGAGCCACACGCTGACTTCGTACGTCACCTGGACTCGGAGTCGCTCCATCGATCCACTGTACACGTTCTCCAGCGCGAAGGTCGACGCCAATCCGACTGGCAGCTGGAAGCTGAAGGGGTAGAGCGAGTCGCCAGCGCTGTAGCTGGTCGAGTCCGGGGTAAGCACAATCTGCACATAGAGAGAGAGCGTTAGGTCCCGAGTTCAGTCGGATCGCAATCGGATCGTGGCCAAACGCCCGCACCTTGTGCTTGAGGAATGTCTTGTCGAAGGCGTTGGTGGCTGGACAGTCGCCGCCGTCGTCCCAGCCAACCGCTTCTCGACCCTGGACGACCACCGTCAATGCTGCACGCAACAATCCACACGCCATTCGTCATCAGACCACAGCAAGGAAGGTTTCAGGGCAACAGGACGCAGGTGGACGCACGTTCCCTCGCCTGGATCTGCTCTAGAGCCGACAGCGACACGGAGCCGGAGAGCACCTCGCCCGGCGCGTAGCTCCTTCTCGCGAGGTCGAGGGACAAGCGGCCGCTCACGCCCTCGCTCGACTCACGAACTGCCATATGAGTGCGCGGTTCTGGCGAGTGCCGCGGCAGAAAGTGAAGTGGCAAGTTACGCTCACGGCACGGTGGCTCGTGCGTTTCGAGGAGTTCCATCGCACTCCTGAAATAGGGCGATTGGGAGAAAGGCCGTGGGAAACAAGCAGCGAAAGCGGTGCGTTTCGTGGACAACTTCAACGTGAGGGGAACGGACCATTGCCTCGACTGGAACTGCACCTTTCCGAGAAGGCTTCAGGGCAAGTTGGTCTTGTTGCGGCGGGTCTTGCTCCATCTGTCAGAGATCTGGCCATCGATGATACAGCACTGCATGGTCTCCGAAGACGGCTCCACGAGTGAGTGATGGATTGATGGAGTCGATGGGATCGATGACGTTGAGTGGAGTCTTCCACCTTCGCTTCGCTAGGTGCGCTCTTCGCCACTTCACTGCTTTTGGCTTCAACCTGCTCCATGTGGGCGGCATCCGTGCAAAGGTAGAAGCGCACGTTCCACCAGGTGGACGTCACTCGCCCCGCCAGGTGAACGTCACGCGCCCCAGATGCCTCCGACGGCTGCCACATTGCAGTCTGGTCACACATGTGGCAGCATCTCCCCATCGCCAGGAGGCGACTTCAGCGTAATCGCTGGCGCCAGCAGGTCCTGTCGAGAGGACTAATAATAAGCTCACCGAGGCGACGGGCATGGACGAAAGCGTTCCAGAGGGTTCGCCATGTATCCAGAGGCCAAGCTGTCCGTTGCGCGCGGCGTGGGAGAAGGTGGGCGGTTTGTAGTCCGTTTCTGATTACATTCGGGCCCGTCTCGCGACTGGACGACAGGCGAACTGGCCAACCAGGTGCCGCCTCTGCGGCCCTTGGCGCCCGACCTCAAGTGCGTGGGCGAGCCTCGCATCCCACGCTTGATGGTCGCAGGTCCGCGCAATTGCAGCGAGTGGTCCCACTCAAGCCACCTAGAGGCGGCTGCAGTCCAACTGGCCAGACCCACCGACGACTCGAGCGCATTCGGCATCCTGAAGCGGCAAGGCGACGGCGGCTGGGCTCCTCAGAACCGAAGGACAGACGTTCTGCGTCGTCGAGGACGAGGATCTCGCGGCTGAGCCCCCGACAGCCAAGTACCGTGGCGATCACGGCGGTGTCAAGGCTTGACGCAAGCGGATCTCCAGCTGCAGAGGCCCATCATGTGCCAGAGAGCCCAATCGAGAGAGAGCGCGCCTCATGGCGGCAGGGAAGCCAGCGCCTCCATTTCGACAGCTGCCAGCTCGCCCCACCACTGTCCACTGTGGGACGTCAAGAATTACGCCATCAAAACCTCTATGTCTGGATACGATTATCAGACGGGAATACTGTGTGGTTTCGCAGTGGAATCAGTTGTTAGAGGGATTCCACGCACACCAAGAGTTTGCGCCGACACATTTCTCGCCATCGAATATCAGACGTATCAGATATCAGATTGCGCAGGTTCGATCTCCCGCACGATCATCGCAACTTACCTCGAGAGGGGACGGTACTCCCTCCTCCTCGCGAGCGGAGACCGTCCCGACCGACACCTTCAGTCTCTGATTGGCATATTGCCCGCGAAGCGCCCGTCGTTGGACCCGTCTCCGCCTCCGCCATGGCGTCTCCGTTCCCCCACCAGGCGCCGCTGCGCTACCACGAGCCCGCGCACTTCCTGCCGGAGGACTGGAGCGACACGGACCAGCGCATCATCGAGACGCTGCTGCTGAAGAGCGAGGCGGCGCCGGTCCCGTCGTCCCCTTCGCCCCTCTCCACCTCCTTCGCGTTCAGCGGCCAGCCGGCGCAGGAGCCGCCGGCCAGGAAGAAGCGCGGCTCGCGCAAGCGCGTGACGGCGGAGGAGAAGAAGATGAAGCACCGAGAGGTCCAGCGCCGCTTCATGCAGCGCAAGAAACAGACCATCGCCGCCGTCAAGAGCTCCATCGTGGAGCTGGAGAAGCAGGTGCAGCTGCTCCAATTGTCGTCGGAGCGGGCGGCGCTCGAGTCGGAGCAGGCGGTGCTTCGCAGTCAGGCCGAAGCCACGAAGCCCAAACCCGGTCAGTGTCTGGAGGCGCTCGAACGCGTGTTTGAGAGCGAGGTCAAGGCCGTGGAGAAGCTGTTCCAGCCCTTCACGGTGGAGCGGTGGGAGGAGCTCGTGTGCCGGACCCTGGGCTGCGTAGACAGCATCCTCACCCGCCAGTCCATGCAGACGGTGGGCATGAACGTCATGGGCTGGAGCGACCACCGCAACGTGGAGGACACGAGCGTCAAGTTCACGCTGCACAAGGAGTTCCCCAACGTGTGCGCCGAGGAGATCTGGCAGCGCAGCTGGGAGCGCCTCACCACCGACTGCTACGCCAGCTTCTTCAGTCCGACGCTGCTCATTCGGGTACGTTTGGTCGGTCGATCGCGTCCTCGGGGCAGCAATTGCAGCTTTGCTAACCGTTTGTTGCTTCTGATCGCTAGAAACACTTGCTCCAGCAGGTCTGTGACGACGCCATCATCATCTACCGAGCCATCTGCTACCCGCAGACGGGGCGCATCTCGCGAGCCATTGAGGTCATCAGCCGCGTGCGACGCGAGCACGACTTCGTCTACTTCGTGCGCACGCTGGACCTGCCCGCCGTGAAGGAGCAGCTGGGGGACCCCGGCGCCTGGACGCAGTCGCTCACGGTGCTGCGCTTCCTGCCCAGCGACCCGCTAAACCCCGACATGGGCTGCGTGGTGCAGTACGGAGGGAACTACGTGAGCATCCCTCGCGGCGGCGTCAAGTACTGGCTCATGGAGATCCTCTTCCTCGTGCTGCGCTTCGAGTCGACGCTGATCTCGCCCATGTTCTCGCTGGGCAGTTGAGTTGGTTCGAGAAGTAGCCCCTGCCTAAATAATAGACTGTTAACTTATGCGAAGTGATACGCTGTGTGTCGGATTGCGTGATACCGAGTAGAAACTGGTATATCGGTCGGCGTCAGTGCATGATAGGTATCTGACCGCTTGCGTTCTCGATATCGGTAGGTGATAGGTATGTGACATCTTACGTTGTGAACATCGTAGTTGGCTGAAGAGATGATGCGTTACGTTCTCCAACATCCTCTCGGCTACTTACTTTCCCCCTTTCAATACTAGTAATGCATCTCCCCACTTTACTGCGGATCGGTTTCCTGCGCACTTGAAGTTACCGTACTCGCACCGCTTCGCCCCACTTTACTGCACAGTCCGCCGCCGCCAAGCACCAGAAACGCGTCGCCAGCCGTCCGCACATTTCCATCTCGCTCCTCGCCCGTCGACGCCGCTCCTCGCCCCCATGCTGCCTCTGCCCAAGCTCGTGACGCCGCGGCTGGCGCGCGGCATCAGCAGCCGCGTGCGCGCGCTTCCCGACAACGTGTTCGCCGAGATCTCGGCGCTGGCCACGCAGCACGGGGCCGTGAACCTGGGCCAGGGCTTCCCCACCTTCGGCACGCCCGACTTCGTCAAGCAGGCGGCGGTGGACGCCATCAACGCCGGCCACAACCAGTACACGCGGCCCGGCGGCCACGCGGACTACGTGGCGGCGCTGGCCGAGATGTACGCGCCGCTGCTGGGCCGCAGCCTGGACCCCATGAAGGAGATCGTGACCTTCAACGGCGCGCAGGAGGGCATCGCCTCCGTCATGGCGGCGCTGCTGGAGCCCGGCGACGAGGTGGTGACCTTCGAGCCGTACTTCGACGCCTACGTGACGGTGTCCGCGCTGCAGGGCGTGAAGGCCAAGGGCGTGCCGTTCCGCTTCCAGTCGGCCAAGCGCCAGGCCTTCCTCAGCGAGGACGCGCAGGCCACGCCCGCCTTCTCGTCGCGCGACTTCGAGCTGGACCTGACCAGGATGGAGGCGCTGCTGAGCAGCAAGACCAAGATGCTGGTGCTCAACACGCCGCACAACCCCACGGGCAAGGTCTTCTCCCGCCGCGAGCTGCAGCAGATCGCGCGGGTGCTGGAGCGCCACCCGAACGTGGTCGTGCTGGCCGACGAGGTGTACGAGTTCATGACCTACGACGGCCTGCAGCACCAGCGGCTGGCGGCGCTGCCCGGCTTCTTCGACCGCACCATCTCGCTCTTCAGCGCCGGCAAGACCTTCTCCTGCACGGGCTGGCGTACGGGCTACGCCGTGGGCCCGGCGCACCTGACGGCGGCCATCACCAAGGCGCACAGCACCGTGCCCTTCTGCGGCGCCACGCCCTTCGAGGTGGCGCTGGCCTCGTGCTTCCGTCTGGCGCAGCGCAACGGCTACTACGAGGAGCTCACGGAGACGCTGCAGGTGCGCAGTCGGCGGG
The DNA here is from genome assembly GCA_001712635.2 of Nothophytophthora sp. Chile5. Taxonomy (NCBI): domain Eukaryota; phylum Oomycota; class Peronosporomycetes; order Peronosporales; family Peronosporaceae; genus Nothophytophthora; species Nothophytophthora sp. Chile5. The sequence continues at coordinate 18,287 of MBAC02008831.1, forward strand.
AGGGCGCTCTTGAACGGCCTTGTGGACACTAACGGATCGTATATGGCTCAACTGACTCGTGCTGCAGGCCAAGCGCGACCGCCTGTGCGACGCGCTGCAGGCCTACGGCTGGCGCCCCATCGTGCCGGAGGGCGGCTACTTCGTGTGCTGCAACGTGGAGGGGCTGCCGTTCTACGACGAGTTCCGCGACATCAAGATCACCGCCAGCACGCCCAAGACGGTGCGTTCTCCGTCTGCCTCCTTGTTCCCTTCGGAGGCGAGTTGCTTGTGCCGGTTGCTGACGCTGGAGGCTGTGTGGTCCCTCGTGGCTGGCCTGTGCGCGATCGTAGGCGTTCCCCGACTACCAGTTCGCGTACAAGCTGTGCAAGGAGGCCCAGCTGGCCGTGATCCCGACGTCGCCCTTCTTCAGTCGCCCCGAGCACCGACTGGCGCCAGGAGTCGTGCGCCTCGCCTTCTGCAAGGACGACGCCACGCTGGACGCCGCCATCCGCGTCATCGAGTCCCTCCGCGAGTAGACGCAGGTCGGCTGACACTAGAGCAGCCCTGCGTTCGTACCTGTATAGCGTCGCCAGGCCTCGTCCATCTCAGTTTTGCTCAGCTCCGTGCACGTTGCGCTCAATATACCTGTGGATTCCCTTGGCCGTGGCCTCCGAGACCCACGGCAGCATGCGGCGCCAATGCATATCGTTGAACTTGCGCACGGGCACTTGAGCAGCCGCGAAGTTCTTGAAGCGGAAGCTCAGCGACAGCGCGCAGCCCAGTGTCAGCACCGGAATCGACCGGAAGAACGCCAAGCGCGACGCAAAGTCCGCGTCCAACTCCTTCGCCATTGCAGAGCCAGACGCAGTCGACCCTGGAGGCGGCAGGTGGAACCCTTCCGCTCGCTCCTGCCAGGCGAGATGGTGGAGCTGAGCGCAAAGAGCCTCCACGCTTGGCTGCACTACGATCGTTGTGTTCGGTAGCTGCTGAAGGCGCGGGAGCTCCGGCAGGTCGCCACCGTCATGCGCAATCGCGATCACGAGCTTCTTGTGGATGGCCAGCAGCGTTTGGATCCGCGGGTGCTTCTGCAGGTTTCGAGCAGGGGCCGCGAGCGCCAACTCGTGCAGTTGAGAGGCAGTCAGGAAGAGCACCGCCGTGCGCAGACTCAGCAGCACATCTGCCTCCAGCGAGGCCTCAATGTCTACCGAGCAGCCCGCGCGTTTCGCAGCCACGAAGACTGGGAATGCACTCGAGACGCCAAACGCAGTGTTCACAGCGATTGCGAGCTGCACAGGCGATTGCTGAAGCGACGCAGACTCTGGGCGCTGGAAGGCAGTCGCAGCCGCAGTCACAGTCGCAGTTGCAGTCGCGGTCGCGGTTGCTTCTCGAGCAGGACGAGAGCGAGACCCGCTGAGACTTGTCGGCGGTGCCAACAGCGTGAAGGATGGCACAGCCACTACTTCGTCGCGTGTTTCGACTGTAACAGCAGCCACGGCAGCAGTAGAAGCCACTCTGTGAGCAGCGAGTCTGGGGTGCGTGGCGGCCTCGCTTGATCGTTGCTTCAGCTGCGTCTGTCGTCGCTGCTGTAGCTTCTCCAGCGCTCTCAGGCGGTTCGCTTCCATTCGCTTGCGCATTTGTTGCTGCTCGAATTCAGCCGTGCCCTCGACTTCACAACTCTGGGCAGAGGTAACAGAGTCAACAACAGCGCCTGAGTCGCCGCTCCCGATATTTCGCTGTTGCTGCACCACTGTCACTGCTGAGGATGCCTCGGCCATCTTCACGGATCCAGCACCCGCCGAGACGTTTTCTTGAACGCTAGGAAGCGACGCACAGGCACCCAGCAGGTTGAAGCAGGGCGGAGCTACTTCATCCTCCACTTCGTCCACACAGTCTGGTGTTTCTTCAACGACAGGAGCAGCGGCAGACGTTGGTGGCAAATGCGAAATCGATGCTGCGGCCCTCTCAGTCTCCTCGCGCGTGCGTGACGATGGCCGTGGACGTGGAGATGGCGTCGTATCTGCATCGCTACGTGCACCCTGCAGCTGTTCCAGACACGCCCGGATGACGCCGTTGGCGGGGAGTGCGCCAAGCTGGCGTCCACCGCGACGGAGCAGCAGTGGAGAGCTCTGCGACTCCAAGAGCGACCGCGCATAGATGGCGCGCATGTCCGGGCTCGGCTTCCTCCGCTTCTTGCTGGTGTTGCTGGTTCCAGCGCCTTCGGGTGAGGCAACCGACTGCGAGTAGAGCAGTTGCGACGAATCGTTGATGAAGGAATTGTCCTCGGCGTCTTCATAATCGTCTCCGTACTCGTCGTCGTCGTCGTCGTCGTCATCGCCTCCCCCTCGAACCTCCACGTCATTCTCAATGAACGTAGCTGCTAACGCTCGAAGTGCCTTGCGTCGTGCAACGTGCCGCTTGGAGCGCTTCACGCGCTTCTGCCACGGTGATTGCACGGCCGGAGAGCCTCTTGACTTTGCCTGGACTGGCGTTTGGGACTGAGAGGCGTCGTACTTCCGCTTCAGTCGGCGGAAGCAGCGAAATCTCTTCGCGGATTCCGCAGATGGCGGCGAAACCAGCAAATGACTGGGCGAAGTCGCGGTCGTTGACGTGGCAGCCGAGCGTGGCAGTGGGGAACGAGCTGAGGCTGTTGGGGGAGTTCCTTGCTGTCTGGGGGCGATGACTGGAGCCGTGGACTTCCGATGCATAGGGCAGTACACGAGAAATAGCGTGCCAACCCCAGTGTCCTCGCCCTCGGGCGGATCGAGTTGGTCCATTCGATAGCGCGCGAAAGCAGCGCAGCTGACGTGGAAGGCGATCAGACAGCGCTTGTATGCACACTGGACGATCCCGTGGCCCTTTCCAGAGTGGCAAAGCGAGCAATCCAGCGTCTTCCGGTCGGGGTCGAGTCTACTCAGCGTGCCGAGTGTTAGCATGTCGTCGTTTCCTTGCTGAACCTCAAGCTCCGGGATCCACAGGAAGCACTGGACGTGCACCCACTGTCCACACGCCGTCCGCTTGAATGCGCCACCGCGCAGAGGGCAGAGGTGGCAACGCGGCTGGCTTGACCGTGGCGCACCAGCTCCAGCACTTGCCTCTGCGCATACTTCGCAAAACCACGTGCCGCTCGGTACAACCCGGATTCCATAGCAAAACTGGTGCACTGCCACGTTGCAGCCGTCACAAAACACGATCGGGTCGTCATCGAACGACTCACTCTCGCGGCAAATGGAGCAGCTCTCGTCATCCGCGTCCTTTGCATCGCTTCCTTCCCGCTCAATGTGGGCTGACAGCTGGAGCGTCTCGTCGCGCAGAGCTGCTGGTACAGGCCCCAACGCAGTCGCTCTACGAGGAGCCTCCTCGTCTGTGAGATCAACGACACCAGGGTTGCTCTCCGCCACCGCCTCGACTACAGATTTAATCTGGGTTGCTTCAACAGCGACATCGACAGCTGGGACGTCCCGAGCCTTTTGAGAATCCTCCTGCTGCGATTCCACGATTCTCAACGCCAGTGACCGCCTCGGCTTACTTGGCACGATGACCGGGTCGCCATTGAGAGGAGGAAGCAGTGCGAAGGAATAAACGGGAGGTTCGACTTCCACCACGTCGTCCTCGTTCGGCAAGCCCGGCTCAGACTCCGCAGGATCCTCCGGTTCCATTTTGTGCGATGGCAGAAGCGCAAACGAGTAGACTGGGACGTCATCGGTTGCCAGGCTCGCTGAATCCTCCGTCTCTGAGGCTAGCCCTGCTCTCGCGGAGGGCTCCGAAGGTGGAGGCGATGCCACCGGATTTGGAAGCTTGCGTTGCGGCGGCTCTGGAATGCAATTCTCCTTGCGCGTATCTGGCGCTTCTGCCGCGTCGAATTGCAGCCGCCGAGTGCTACGAAGCCGAGGGAACGCTGGGAGTTGACTGAGCGACTCGATAGCGCTACTGTCTTCATCGAGGGGAGGTTGCTGTTGAGGCATCGTCGTGGAGCTGGAGGTAGGAGCAGCGGGAGGGGATTCGAGCGAAAGGCTGGAAGACAACGTCGCCGACATAGACACCAAGTGCTGAAGCTGCTCGAGCAGTCGCTCCCCCCTCTCGAGGTCTGCGGCACTGATCCGCTGATGGTCAACGATGCCGCCGTCTGTTGAGTTCTTCTTTTTGGCCTTCGCTGCTTTCGTGCTGGCTGAAGGTAATCCATTGGGCAAACGCTGCTTTGCAGGAGGGGAAGCCTGGCCACCGACCGCTTTCATTGCTTTTTTCAGCACTGGTGTCGGCAGTGGTGTCAGCAGTGGTGTCGCAGCCTGGTCACTGACCGCTATCTTCGCCTTCTTCAACACTGGTGCCAGCGGAGGAACCGGGCTCCCCCGCTGGCGTTTGTTCGATCCTGAGGGCCTGCCTCCCAGCTCTTGGTCGGCAGGTGTCAGATCTGGCACAGGCTCGTTAAACTGAGGACTGAAGTGCATGTCGATGTTATCCACCGACTCGTCCGCAGCGGTAAATGACATGTCACGGTCGTCATCGTCACGCTCGCCGGCCGTATCACCGCCAGAGCTTCGACGAGCGCTTCCAACCGCTGAGCATGTTGTTTCACGATGAGGCTTTTGCTCTTTCGAAGCGAATGTGTGCGGTTGTGCCTCGCTGTTTCGCTCAGGCGCGGCCGTAGCCTCTCTCCTTCGCGCCCCGATGATCTTCCCATCGTCTTCTTCATCCGAGCTTGAATCTGGTACATCCTCAACCCCATTGATCTTCCGCACCAGACCCTGCAGAACGAGAGACCGCAGGGAATGCCCCATCACCTGCCGGGAACCTGCTAATCTGCGCCGAGTTCGCCCCCCGACTCGTGGATGTCGTCGCAGCAAATGCTGCCGACTAGCCATAACTGGGAATAGCATGTTCCTATGACTTGCAGCGAAGTTCGGCGGGAAGTACTTTGTCACCGCCACCGCCTTCTCAATGTCGTTGAGCTCCCACCACCCCGCGGCTCCTCCTTGCCCCCTGCCACCGCCAGAGGCAAACGATGACGACTGCTTGCCGGCCACCTGAGACGCATGAAACACCGGGATGTTCATCGCCAACTCGCTCAACTGCGGGCGGATGCCGGAAGGTAGCATCCGCGGGCATTTCGAGTACGTGAACTTGTTCTTGAAGGTCGTGAGCGCACGGCTCACGGTCTTCGCGGCCGACGCGCTTCGTGCAAGCTTCTTCTCCTCGTCACCCTCGGTGACCAGGATGATGACCTTCCCTACGCGCTTCCGTCCCGTCCGCCCCATGCGCTGGATCATGCGGACGGGCGACGTGAGTGCATCAAACGACACGATGAGGTCCACTTCGCCGATGTCCAACCCTTCTTCAGCGATGCACGTCGCAACCAGCACGTTGAACTCGCCTTGCCGAAACTTGCGCACAATCTCCTGCTGTAGCTTCTGCGACTGACCTTTGTTCTCTTTGGCTTTTCCCGACGCACCCTGGCCCACGAAGGGCTGCGCATTGATCAGCGGTGCTAGGGTACGCAGAAGTGCTACAATCTCCACCACACTGGCGCGATACTGCGTGAACACGATGGCGCGCGTGCTGGAGTTCCCGGCGGCGTGGCGACGGAAGTGCTCGTGCAACACCTCGCGCAGCTTTGTCAACTTCGGATGACTTGCAGCATTGGTGGAGATGGGAGCCGTATCGTTAGCTCCTGCTGTCACCGCCAGGCTCAATTCGAGTGCGTGGAACTCCGAGGACTGGAGCATCTCCCTCTTGGACCACGACATACGCCCAGCTTGTCGCTCCTCCACCCAGTTGACGATTTGCTCGCGGAAGCTGCTGAGCCCATGGCCTGTGAGCAGGTTCCTGGCGTGCAGGAGACTCACCAGCAGCGCCAAATCGCTCTCGGCGCTGCGGTTCGAGCTGTAGTTTGGGCTCTTACGGAACCGCTCGCGTGCCTGCAGGACGTACCAGCTGGAGAGCTTCTCCGGGTCGCGATGCTGGATGATGTTGCCCGTGAAGAGGCGCTGCACGATTCGCTGGAAGCACTTGAGGAAGAGCAGCTTCACCTGGGTGATCTGCACCCCCAGATGACACACGATCACCTCTTCCTGTCGCGCATGGGTGTATTTCTTCACGTCGGCGTCATCAGCCGAGCGGCTTTCGATGTGCGAGATGCGCAGGTTGTTCACGACGTCTTGGATCACGTCGAACTTGGCGCCGGGCGTGGCCGACAGAGCCAGCACACGGAAGAATTGCGTTTTGGCCTCGATCTCCTGCACCACACAGCAGTACGCGTAGTTGCCCGTGGCTCGGTGGGCTTCGTCCACCACCACACACACGAACTTCTCAGCCGCGCACACTCCACGGCGCAGATCGTTCTGCAGACTTTGTGGCGTGCAGAAAAACACGCGCTTGGAGCGCCAGAGCACGCGACGCGTGGCTGGAGGCACATTGCCCTGCAGCTCGGCTGTGTCGGCCAACGGGATGCCCATGATCTCGTGGCAAGCGCGGATCTGCTGCGCCACCAGCGGCTTCGTGGGCGCCATGAACACGATCTTGCCCGTGGGGAACCAGCGGTAGAAGTTGTACATGACCACGGCGGCCACCAGCGTCTTGCCCAGTCCCGTGGGGAGCGACACGAGCGTGTTGTGGTACAGCGCCTTCTCGGCAATCGCCAGCTGGTAGTCGCGCACCGAGTAGTTCGTCGGGTACACGAATTGTTGCGCCGCCTCGAAGTCGATCTCCGGGAAGCTGGAGCGGTTCATGACGTCCAAGTAGCGGGTCTTGGCCTGGGCGTCCTCGCCTGCCGCTCGTCGCGGGATTTGCACAGGCGACAACGTCATCGTCAACGGACCCGGAGTGCCGCCTCTGGCTTCAACTGCCGTTCGATTGGTAGTCGAAACGAGTCCCGAGCCCACTGGTGCTGCCGTTAAGACGGTTTGCTGAGAGATTCTCACTGCTTGGGTGGGATTGCGCGGCATGGCTGAGCGCTGCTCTTGCGGTCGTAGCGATGGCGCCACCACCGTCGCAACTGGAGCCACTGTCCCGCCAAACGAAATGGTGGATTGCACCGTCCGTTTGTTCTTGGCTCCGGTCGAGGCAGTTGCTGCAGCTGAGGGAGGGAACAACTGGCCTCGAAGCGTGCCGCACACCAGACACGACGTCCGCTCGCCCGCGTTCTGCAGCGTGCACGACTTGCAGCTCCAGAGCGCGGCAGCTGGAGTCGCATTACTGTTGCTATTGCTGTTGCTGTTGTTGGAGCTCTGTAGATGCCGCGACTCTAGCGCCGCGATCTCGGACAGCAGCGCGTCGTCCCACTCGTCCTCCATCTCCTGCGGCCTCCCGCCAGCCGCCCCGCAGTCACAAAGCACGCGCGAACAAGGCCCTTCTCGCGCGGAATGCGGGATGCAGAATGCGGAATTGCACTTTGGCGGAAATGACGAATGAAGGCTTTCAACTGCAGGAACAGTATTTGCGCCAATAGCATCGCTCCGTTGCTTTCACCCATTTAATTTGGACGAATACGAGTCGTTAACGACACCTTCTGCGCCATCCTTTTGGCCAATTGACGCCTCGTATTTGCGGCGGTTGCCCAAAATATGTGGGGCCCGTGGCGCTGAAGTCGACCCGTCACTCTCAATCGGCGCCGAGCGGAAGACGACGAGACCCATGGGCGAGTGCGGCGTGCTGTGCCGCTACTTCTTCCAGCAGATGCTGCTGGAGGGCGGGGAGGACCGGCTGGAGGACTTCGCGTCGTCGCTGCTGCTGTCGACGCGCCCCACGCTGGCGGAGCTGCGGCGCAAGTTCCCCTTCGAGGGCAGCTACCACTTCCGCCTGCAGGTGGCGCTGCCCTCCTCCTCGGGCGCGTCCTACTGCTGGCGAGACCTCACGGACGAGAACCGCGTGCTGCCCGCCACGAGCGACGGCGAGATCCACGTGAAGGTGCTGCAGCTGTCGGCCGAAGACGGTGGGAAGCCCCCCCGCGCGGCTGCTGACGACCTCGTGGACGTGCCCGAGGACCGTCAGTTCGGCGCCTTCTTCCACTGGCAAGCGAAGTCTTCGAGCGGCGGCGACACTGGCTTCCCCATGCCGCAGCCGGTGCAGCAGCCAGACGTGAGCAGCGTGCTGTTCGGCGTGAAGAAGGCGCTGGCGTCCAAGATGAAGAGCTCAGTCATGGCGCAGACGCTGCAAAAGCACTCGGCGCAGATGTGGGAGAAGGTGGTGGTGGCGACCGTGGGAGGCGGCGCTTCGACAGGCAGTGCTCCTCCCACCGCGGCGTCGCTGGCGCAACTCGCTAAACTGGTGGGCGCCATGAAGGCTCCGCTTCAAGCCGGCACCCGCGAGCACGCCGAGCTCCTGCAGAGGCTGTGGGCGTCCTGCTTCGAGCAGCAGCCGTTCGTGCTCAGCGGGCCGGACTGGGATCGTCTGGGCTTCCGCTACGGCGACCCCATGCGCGAGCTGCAGTTCCTCCTGCCGCTGCAGTGCCTCGTCTTCTTCCACGAGGTGCACCGCACAGTGGCGCTGCCCATTCTCAACGACCAGAGCGGCCCGGACGCGTACTCGTATGCGATGGTGGGCGCCCAGCTGGCCTACCTGTTGGCGGACCTGCTGCAGCTGAAGGACGGCGGATGCCTGGGTGCCGAGCGCCCGTTCTGGCGGCTCTTCGAGGACCCCATCGCCTTCTTCGAGCTCTACTGCGTCGCCTTCCGCGCCTTCGACGCCTCGTGGAAGCTGAACGCCGGCAAGTCCTCGGACGTCAACTTCCACCTCAGCTACGTGGGCGAGTTCGCGCAGGAGCTGCTGCGTCGTGGCCCCGAGACCGTGGCCAGTCTCGTGGAGCACGCCTATCAGATGCAGAACTGGTGAGCAGCCAGCAAGACTGGCGAGCGAGGAGCGACCAGCACCACGAGAGCAAAGGATGACCCCCCGTACTACCGGCAGGGTCGATAAAGTAAGCAGTAATAGTAGATACATTGGCCAGTCGATCGCTCTGCTCGTGAGGGACGGATCCCACTCACGCTTCCACTGGAGTCGCCAGCATCGCACGAATGAGCTCTTCCACCGAGGGGCTGCTCGGCATCTTTGTCGAAGCAGCAGACGCCGATGACGGGAAAGTACTGCGCAGCTTCTCTATGATTGCTTGCCGCTTGTCTGGCGTGTCCATGTGCTCGAACAGCGCGCTTTGCCTCACTTTATCCGCCTGAAGCGCAGTGGACAACCACACGCATTCATTCACAGCGAAGCCACGGTTGTTGTCAGTTGCAACGCCATCCGCAAAGAAGTATCCGATCCGAGGAGCGGACGCACCAGAGTCGAATCCTGCAGCCCGCGCACCAGCGTTTCCTGCACGTCACGGAAGACGTAGATCGTTCCGGAGGTGCTGATCCCCACAACAGTGGGGTCCGTCTGTCCAGAGCCGTCGCGTATGCCGACTATCTCCCACCAAACGGTCAAACCACCTTCAGTGAGTCACCCTACATTGGCTTCCGAGGAATCGCTTGCGTGGGCATACCGCAAAACATGGAGCTGGCAGGCTGGAGCATTCGGAAGCGCACCAGTCGACGCTCGCTCTGGATGGCGTACAGCTGTCCGCTCCAAGTGCAAACGACAATCTGCAGCCCACAATCCCATCGCACACATAGTAGAAGAAGGGCATCGCTTGCTAAGGTTACTTGTGCTACCACGCCCAGTGAACTGCTCCACGTACCGCGTCTTGTCGATCTCCCGTTGCTGCTTCCGACATCTCGAGCTTGTCGGCACTCACCACAGCTTCCGGCAGCTAGAGCGAAGGGCGTAAGGCACACACTTAGATACGATATCCAGTAGATAACACGAACGAAACCTTCGCTGGCTTTGCTCACCTGCACGTCCCATTGCCTCTCCCACGACGAAGAGAATAGTGACAACAGGCCGGTTATAGACGCATGCGCTGACATGCCTCGCTGGCCGCCCAATTCCACGTTGCACGCCACAAAGGTGACGTCGTGCTGGTCATGAACCGCACTATTCCATAGCACGATGTCTCGCTTGTCAAGCGCGCCGTCCGCGTGGCTGCCGCTCACACGGAAAACCTCTCCGGAGATGCAACGAGCCAGAAGTTGGGGCGATCCGTCAGAGTCCGCCGATGCTTCTTGCAGCACCAGCAGCGATTCGATCTCGCCAGCGATCTCGAACTGCGCGAACTGCGTGTAACCTGCAGACTACAGAGCACGACGCCGTCAAAAGGATTCGCAACCATAACCGGATGATGGACCATAAGGAAAGTAGGCGCTTACCCCGTCGATGTTGTTGCGGTAGACAAACACACGCCCATCGCATGTGCCGATAAACAGTTCGCCATTCAACTGCACGACGTCGCAGATATTCAGCGCAACGCTCTGGTGGCAAACAGAGAGAGAGAGAGCAGCAGCATTCAGCCAGTTAGCCCAGTTCACTTCGTGTGTAGCAGCAGCACAACGCAAAAGAGCGATCGTCTTCCTTACAAACTCCGAGCAGAGCTGGAGCACATCCACGCCATCCACCGAGCGGAAGACGGAGCACGTTCCTTCCGCCGTCGCCACCACGATCCGCGTCTGCGCAGTCGTTACAGCAACGAGAGGTCGCGTTACAACAAGAGGTCACGTTACAAGTATGTCGCACTTACCGCCTCCCACATAAGCACAGATTCTCACATCGTCTGCGATAGAAGAGTCCACGCAGATGGACGTGATGGAGCCGTCCACCTCGCAGCGCCGCCATTGCGCCAGGCGGCCCCCCACAATCTGTACACCAGCATGTCCAGCCAATCGCCAGCGTCAGCAACTCTAAGGGCAAGACGAGACTTGGGCGAACAACTTCACACCTTGAAGACGGCCACCGTGCCCGTGAGCGAGCCGAAGAGCAGCTCCGTGGCGCCGTCGCCGTTCACGTCGCCCACTGCGTGCGCGTTCCCCAGGATCTTCCCGTCCATCTGCGCGGCATACGTCGGCGTCAATTCCAGCTGCAGACCACGATGTTAGTGTCATCGTTTAGCCTCGTATACGGCATCCCTCACGCTGGAATCGCATACCTGTCCTCGCATTTTGATCTTGTCGCCGCAGGTTTTGAACTCGATGCCCATCCATCTGGCGGATAACCTCTAATTCAACCATAACGGAGTTGCTGAAATCGGTTATTGCAGGTGCTTCAGATCGACAGACAAACCCAAACTAGCTCTCTAAAAGACGTTGAAGTCACGCGTTGGCATAGCCGCAACGCCGACAAGATTAAACCCTGCAGGTAGGGCCAGCCGATAAGGTCGAGGCGGTAACCGCTGCGCTGCAACGTTCAACACCTTGAACCACCCACTCCCCCTTTTGCCGCCCGCCCCACCACTTCGGTGCCTCCTCCGCCCTCGACCACCATGCAGTTCCTCGCGACCAAGCTGCGCCCCTCAGCGCTAGCCAAACAGGCGTCGCGGCTCGCCGTGTCCCGTGGATCTGCCTGTCGCTCGCCACTGCTGCTGACTGCTGCGCGCGCC
>MBAC02008843.1:0-35383 GCA_001712635.2 Nothophytophthora sp. Chile5
AGTGAGTCTGGGCAATCTCGCCCTCCTCACTCGCGCTACCATCGCAGCTCTCATCGTGAGAGTCTTCGCTCTGGTAGAAGAGCTCACCGTGCTTAGCGGGCACGTGGCGCGTCCGACGAGACGCGCCAGTCTCCTTGAGAGGAGACGAGGAAGCGGGACGCTTCCTAGCAGCTTTGGCTGAGGCCGCCGATGGCCCATCAGCGCGGCCAGCGCGCCGCGCTTTCCACTCGGTGCGAGTGAGCTTTCGCTGAGCAGGCAGCGGCGAGCTAGCCGCTGCACTGCTATGACCAGACTGAGTCGGGACAGAGGTCTTGTCCTCAGACTCAAGGTCAGCGTCTTTAGCAGGCGCCTGACCATGCCGGAGCGTATCATTTGGCTCCGGCGAGGACTCCGGGTCCACGGTGATGCCGAGACCCGCAAGGAACTCGTCTCCCCAGGTCTTGGCCTAGGGAGTAGACGGCTCGTCCGCCCGAGGGGCAGGAGATGCGACGGGCGTCTCAGGTGCAGCAGCACCATGCGCATCAGCGCTGGCGCTTACAGCAGCCACAGGCTTTACAGCCTTTCGCGGAATAGGCACACGGTCTTCCGGAGTGGAAGCCGCAGCCTGTGGTGCGTCAGCGCCAGGCGCATCAACACCGGATGGTGTGTTGGCTTTGGCTTTCGCCTTAGCCGATGAAGACTTGGGCTTTGCAGCCGTCTTCTTAGCGGGCGCTTTCGCGCCGCTAGTCTTGCCCTTCGGGGGCATGTTGCGCGCTTGGTTGCAGCGGCGGGTTCTCTCGGCAAGATGCTGAATGAGAACCGCTCCATTCCCAGCGGCAAGGTTGATTGGATCCACTCCTTTCAACCTGAGTCCCAAGCGGGACTGTTCCGAATGTCAAAACGGAAAGAGTCCCGTACGGGACTGCTCTCTCACGGAACAGGGTGTTCCGAAGTTAAGTGGGGGAGGGTGTAACGGGGTACGGTCAAAGTACCCTTACACAAGGTAATTTGGTACGGTATTGTACCCTTTTACAGTCACGGTAAAACCGGTTTTGGTCTAGTGACACAAAGAGTGCCTCGGGCACTCTTTCGGGACAATCTGGCCCCTCGTTTCTATGGTACGAAGTGCCTAAAGTGGCTGGGAGTCACTCATTTGAGCGACCAGTGTAAACTACGCCTATGAGGATGGATTACTTCATTTGTATGGGATTACATTAGCACAGATTAGTTTAGAAGGTATTTTACTTGCAGGGTAAAATACTGCCGCAAACTAAGGAATCAATTCAGTCTTTATTTTAGCTTTAAAACCTTAATCTTTGTTCCCTTTGGCCAGGAACAGGACCGAACCAAATTCGGTCATAGCGATAGTAGATCGCTAAGCACTTTCTCTGTGCATTGTGCTCTGTGACGGCCCCGTCACAGGCTTGAAATGCAGTGCTCTTAGAAAATCTTCATTTGTGCTCAGTACTTTGTGCTCTTATACTCGTATACCCTTATAGCCGGATTCCACTTCGACATACCTATTTTTTGTATACTCTTGATTGGTACTGAATAATTGAGCTCTTAAAATCGAATTGCTCTTTCAACCGGTGTTACTACAACCGGATTTCTCTGTAGTTCGTTTGGGGGGGGGGGCAGCATCTCTGTGCATCTGTTTCATATTATAACCTACCCTAACCCGCATGATAATAGCAGCATGCTATATGTCGTCATACTGTAACGCGCCTTTCGCGGCGGTGCTGCGGGTCGTATCCGCCCAGCCGGACTCCGTCACGTCTGCCCACGTCGCGCCAAGTACTCTCAAGCACACAGATGGCCGCACAGGGTGCGAGTTGCACACCTCCCGCCGGAACGCCGTTCACACGGCCGCCCCTACTTTATTAGGTGCCTAGCGGTGTCTCCTGTTGTTTACTACGTGCCTCGCTCTTTGGCTCTTACACGTTCTGTGCTGCTTCGCTTGCGGTTGCTGCTGGTCGGCTGGGACTCGGGTCTCAGCCGGCGAATTCTGTTCTGCCGCCTGTTCGTCTCACCACGATCGCAACTTCTTCCTCGGCCCACACGCTGCCGCCTCTGACTTCGTGGCTCCGTCCTCTTCTACTGTAGTTCCCCGAACGCCGTCGGCGATCCTCCTGGCGCCCGTCTGTCGCAGCTGCCGTCCCGGATGCCACCCGCTTCGCCCATCCTGGTCTATTCCTCGCCCCAGCCAGTTGTCCATCCGTGTCTCCTCTTATCTCAACCCATCGTCCATCCGCGCGTCATCCAGACGCCAGCCATGCGACTCCTGACATGCCTCCGCGCCCGTTGTGCAGCTTGCCCTGTTACCATACCACACCACTGCTATTATCCGTGTGGTCGAGGAAATACATTCATCCTCGCATTCGTCTTTTCACACACTTCTCCCACACACACATCACTTTAGCAGCCTGAACAACATTATCAAGACAAGTCTACTCGTTCTGATCAGTGGGTAGACGTTAGAGTAGTAAACGCTCGTGGGTGGTCTGTAGCGCTATCCTTTTATGAACGAGCAAACTGCCACAGTGGGAGACTCTCATTCATCGTTTTACTACTCACCAGCAACACCAGTCCGAGTCACCATCCACCGCCCATCTCCGTCTCGCTAGTCGACATTTCGCCAGTCGCTATGGAGTACAAGGGAATCCAGTTTTACTTCAAGGACATCTACGAGGGCAAGACGGGCGTGTCAACCTACTTCGCTTGCGCAAAGTACGAGTCCCTTCTCTGCCCGGGTCGTCTCATTGTGCGCAACAACAAGGTGAAAGTGTCTTTGGAGCACACCGGCACGAACACGGTGGCGGATCTTCAACGCGAGCGTGACCCCACGGATGAGATGGGCCAGTACCTGAGCAACAACTGTCTGACGACCCGCACATCAGCAGCCAAACTGTGGGAGCGGGCATGGAAGAAGATGCGCGAGAATTTCGGTGATCTCGGAAGCTTGAAGTTGCTTCATCGCAACACCGGGATGGACCTCGTCAGTCGCTTGCGCAAAGAAGCAACCGGTGGTGACGTGTTCCGGGCCCTGGAGACGGACCACTACCGCTGCGTCTCGGCCGCCGACAAGCACAACTTCGTCCAGTTCAACATATCGATCACCATGACCCGTTCGTAATAGTACCGGCGCACTGCCGCGTTTGGACATCCCGATCTCATCCGATAGATGTGTCAGCCTGGTGTCACCCTCTTCATCGACTCAACGTTCAGCGTCACACTGCAGCCGTTCACCTAGACCATCATCATTATGATGTATGACAAGCCCCACAACTACTACGTGCCCTGTTTCTACATCCTGGTCGACTGCAAGGAGCACTGGACGTATTGGATGGCGTTTCAATGGGCAAGGTGATACTCGACTTGAAGTGCAACCCCACCGTCGTGGTGAGCGACTTCAAACAGGCGCTCCACTGCGGGATCCGAGGCCAATTTCCGAGCGCGTACATCGTGGGCTGCCTGTTTCACTGGAAGCAGGTGTTATGCCGGAAGATGCTCGAGCTGCGCATCCCTGTCGATCACGTGTCATAGGCGATGGAGAAGGGATTTCTCGGCGTGCTCACCGTCGTGCCTCACGACCGCATCGAGAAGAAGGCCATCCGGTTCGTCCAGACCAAGCTTAAGGGTGCAGTCGACATGAGTGGACACAAGGTCAAGTGGGACAAGTTCTGGGCATACTTCAAGAGCACATGGCTTGGTCTCTACCCCGCTTCGTGCTGGAACATCTCCGGCATGAAGAAGGATGGTGTGCCGATCGTTAATTGAACCAACAACCCACTGGAGCGGTACAACCGGACACTTGGAGACACATTCAAGTCGGCGCATCCGGACTTGCTCACGTTCTGCGAGGTCGTGAAGAAAGAAAGCGTTTGATACCTCGCTGAGATGGAGGATATCCGTCGTCACCTCCGCGACCCCTCGACACACTCACCTGAGTACGAGTATCCAGACCTCCGATGTAAATCACGGGAATGTGACGAACAACGATGAGTCGACACGGTGGTCAAGAAAGGACACACAGAAGAGCCAACACGTTTACATGTTGTTGAACACGCTACATTTTTTGCTTGAGTTGATTGTATAGGCTATGCGTCAAAATTAAGCAAAATATTTCCCTTTTGTTTGGTCTGATTTCGTATTGCTAACTGAGAACGTTTGTACTCAAGGACTAATCCTATCCGACTTACTGCAAACGACTATCGGTCACAAGACACAAGTGGCACGTTATCCCATGCCCTGTAACCAGTCTGATCTTACGTGAGACTCACCCGAAGGTGTGACGGGCTGCACCGGGTCTTTGATTGTGTCTCAGATCTGCAGAAGTCATTGTACATGACAATTACCTCAAACTCACGAAATGCACGACCGGCAGGGGACTCGAACCCTGCGCCACCCGATAGACAGCTCTATCTCGGTGCATACACCCACTCCACCACGATGTATATGAAGGTAAACCATGTTTGCGCGAGTATCCAGCGTCGTATCTTTAATGTCATAAGGTAATGGATCCGGGGTTAGGGTCATCATGCTGAAGCAAAAGATTCATGTTGCTGAATTGTTACATAATCGATTAAGGGGTAGGATTGTTGGGTGATTAACAGTTCGTACAAGTACTGTAAAGTACTACAGTGGTTACAGTAAGTAGTCTGACTCAGACTAATTTGTATAAGCAGGTTTCAAGCTCACACACACATATTAGTCTGCCTCTGAGTTAGTCAGACTAATTTTGTGCAGAGACTAATTTGGAAGCACGTAATTAGTCTGATCTATGGATTGTCCATATCAAAACAAACAATGTATATCATAGCAGTATTTATGGATGGATCAGGGCATACGCACCGTATCTAAACAACAATCTCATCTACTACCTCATTGTCGTCACTCTGATCCAGCGTCCTTCCAGAGATCTCACCACCACTTGAGCTCTCTTTCAGATCCCTGTTCTCCTACTTACCAGCGAAGTGTAATGGATACTTCTTCACTATTTTTTGAAGATGTGGGAAGAGCTGTTCAGTCGACCATGATCCATCGATGCCTAGAGACAGTCCATATCGGATCATCGCCTTGCGAGCATAGTTGATCCCGTTGCTATCGCGTTTCTGGTTCACCTCCTTGACTGCAGCTGCAGCCAACTCCAAAAAGAATCGCTTCCCAGGATTCCTCAACTCACCCGACCAGCCACCATCTTTTCTCTGCTTGTTTTGCCAAACGCTGTTCTCAACGAGCTCAATCTTCTTATCATTCCAGCGACACGCCCAAACATCCTTGATCTTGGCGATGACGAATGAATCTGCAGACTGACACAGGTCCGTTGCGTTCGCTGGAAGGTATCGTAGCTGCGCCTTCAGTTGATGAAGGTCGTTGCGACACAAGTCTTCGTCGAGGTGCCCTGAGCAATTGTTCAAAAGATCACCTTCTTGCGTCCCCGCGGATCCGCCGCCATAGCTCTCCTTTCCGTGACTTATTGGCGAAACACACGCCTGTCCATCCACCCTTTCGGCCCCGTGCGATAGCAGGCTCCTTCCACAGTGTCCGCAACGCCACGGATCGGATAGCTGCCTTGCTGGTAGGTGAAAATCATCATGGGGGGATGAATATACACACTGGGATCATCAGAGATCCGGACAACCATAGTCATGCCCTCGCCACCGGACACGACGTCAGCGTACTTGATCTTCTTTTCAATAGAGAACCCCAGTGTCTTGCCATTGTCGAAGTCGATTACGAAGTGGGTCTCGTCAGTGTTTTCCATTGTGTTCTCGTCGAGAGTCCCAGCTTCAAATTCCCGCTTGAGCTCTCTGAGATGGCAAGCCACCTCTTGTTCGATCTGCGCTTGCTTTTCGGCACTCACTTGCCGTTTGCCAGTGTGTGGGCGCTAAACATTGTGGTGCTTCTCCATGAATACTTGAATCCAGCGCGCTGTTATCTTGGCCATGAGGGGGACTCCTTGTTTGTCCACTGACGTTGCGCCGAAAGGCATCCCCGAGGGCATGAGCTGAGCCATGCAACTTGACGAAGCAGCGGTGCATCGAACGTGAGGCCAGCTTTCCTCAAGCGATCGAAATCTTCAAGGAGATTAGGGTACAACCAAGAGACCCACTACCTCGGTCGTCGGCCAGGCCCAGGTAGACATTTACGATTGACGCGTAGACGACCCTCTGCACGACGCCCTGAGACAACTGTTGAACCCCTTGGTGCGTCCAGGTTTATACGACGCTTTCTCCACCAGTCGGAAGCCTTCGCAATCTTGGCGTGGCGAGTTCGTGAGGTAAAAACGGAGGGGAATCGGTCTACCTCCTTCGAGAACAGTCTGACTTCTCCCTCAGTTTGCTCAACCTTGACCATCCACCGAAGTGCTTTCCGGCGCTGCGCAACGTCGCTTACGGCTTGAGTTGAAGCACGAGTAACAGGAGTCGGCCTCGTATCGTCAGCTTGTCCCACTGTCGTGACAGGTGCCGCAAGTCGTACCGCTGGTGTCACGGATGAGTCAGGTGATGCCATTATCCGTGGCGATATGACACGCGGCGGCGGGGAGGCGTTAGATGCCGCTGAGGACAAACATCGAGATGCGGATGTGTCTCTTGCCCGTTGGAATGCAGCGATGATTGGCGATGCGGATTGAATGGGGTGTCTCGCGGGCGGTGGAGCTAACACATCAAGCTTTGAGGGACGAACGGGGGATGCAGACATAGAGGACACGCCAACGCCACCCGTAGGGCATCGGGGACACAATATGGCCTGGCCAAACCCCTCGACGCCCACAGGAGCTCCACAGAATGGATGCATGTGCACTGAACAACCTGGGCACCGGTGTACACCCCCACGTCTTCTCCGCAACCTCCACAGGGCGACATGCTGGCGTCCGGGGCGTTCATAGTGGTTGGTGACGTGCTGTTGATTGCTGTGTGTACAACTGACTCTGACGTTTTCTCGCAGCCACGAATAGCTCAAAATACAACCTCCGTTATTGTTGGCGGTACGCGTCGCTGGAGAAACCGATTCAACAATTTTATTGCGAAAAATAAAGAATTACTATTTATAAAATCACAAGAAATAGCAATAAAACCGCTGCTCATTCGACACACCTTTCACCCAGATAAAACAACGAGAGAAAGAAATAAATTGATATCTCGGGTACTAGACCTCCATAATATGGTGTGGATTTAATCATCGCAACGCGGGGACACGAACCCAGGTCGTGGGAATGGACTGGGCGGGACCAAACCACTTCGCCAAGTCGAGCCCGTCTAAACGCAGACTAAATTTGAATATTTCAACTCAGACTATTTTTGAACCTCTCTATATCTCGGTCACCAGAAATAATCTGCGTCAGACTAATTCAGAACGCAGACTAACTTCTGTGACCACTGTAGCCGTTACACTTCACAACTTCTAAAATTCTTCCAATTTGATGTAAAATTTAGGAAAAGTAAATAATTTCACGGTTATATTATCCAAGCTGTTTGGGAAGTTGGTAGCTTTGGGCAGCTTTTTGGGTACGAATAATTTCCTTACGATTCGTTGAGTCCACAATAAAATAACCATTTCTTGGTCCTGACCTTGCGATTATCTCATCACTTAACTGTCGCGATAACATTTCCACGTCACGATTCCAAAACCTATCTATTGTGACAACCGGCTAGTTTGTCTAACCGAATTCTAAATAATAATTTACTACCATGTTAAAGAAGTACGTTTCTTTTTACACACCAAAACATCTTTGCGGCGAATTTAGCTACCATTGGCCATATTGAGACCCCATGTGTCTCAATAAGGTATACAGAAAATATCCAGAAGTCTGGACCAGAACCGAATAGACACAGAGACCACAATGCAATAATGCCCGACGACTGGAGGCTCTGGTTTGACTGCTGGTGCGGCCATCTGTGCCTCCTGCGAGAGCTACGCGATGATTATGCTTTAGTCTACGTGTCGTTGTGCATATAAAAATATAAAAATAAAATGCTTGTTGCATGTAACATCTTACGTTTTTGGCTGCGCTGCTTGTCAAAAACAAATCCTGCAGTGGTGCGTTATGTTATCTATTACACTTATCGCGGCATTTTAGCAGCTACATTGGATTCTCCTATTGGAGAGACCTACGGTGACCTAAGGGTGCAAGGTGGATGGTTCTCCCCCCCCTGCACGCACGGAGAGGCAACGAATGCTGGCAATGGCTACAACGGGGTCGCTGCCGCCGTCACGTAGACCATCACGAGGGTTGAGGAAGCAAAGGTCTTCAGACCGGTGCCGAAGACATGTGGGCTTCGAAGCTAAATTGACTCAGATTGTAATTAAGCCTGGCCCACAAAGCAGAACTTAGTCCGCATGTAGCTGCAAGCCACCTATTGAGGAGGACCCAGTTATTGGATAAAACCATAAAATATGCAGATATATGTCACCCAGCGACTTCTCACCTACTTTGCAACGGGGGATGCCTCGACACAATGGCGTTCCTTGCTGAGGTCGCTTCATCTGTATTAAGTGGACTAGGAGCCGCCGATGACCGAGTACTCCTGCGTTTTGATTTGTAGTGTCTGTTCGTATCCCCTGTGCTTCCCGCTACCGATCGTCGATGGCTCGGCCGCCCTCCGCGCCATGATCTATGGTAGCTGTTCTTGTTCCTCGAGCTTCCCGTATCGGCCCCCGCGAACACCACCCGCTGATTAGAGTCTAGAGCAGAGGAACTCCCCGCTCCTTGGTCCCGTCGTACGTCGGAATCATCTTCCTGGGCAATGCCGCATTGGCCCACAGTCATCGATCGCAGTGAAGTCATCGGCACCACGAGACTGCAAAACGAGATTCCACAGCCCGCCCCCACCACGACCCGTGACCGAACAGTGATTCGCCAAATTATGCATCTCGCAGGGGACTAGGTCACCGCCCGAAGGTATCGCCGCGAAGCGCAGCGCTCGAGAACGCCACTCAACTGGGATGACGTCACTCCAACCCGGGTCGTGTTGAAGTTTGAGGCGAAGAAAAGCCGTTTTGAAGTGAGGTGCGAGTGAAGTAGTGTTTAAATCCAGGAAGTACGGCGGGCAGCTTGATAATCCGGGATATGACATCTCCTTCCTACTATGGTTCAATCACAGGGCGGGAGAATGGCTTGAAGTGTCTCTGGCTGATCGTCGCTTCGTAACCGCCTCGGTCGGTTGATAGCGTCCCATTGTCGTGGACTGCTGTGACCTTGAAAGCTTTACCCGTTGGCTGCGCGAGTTTGGCGAGGTTCTTGGCCGACTCAACGACAAGAACGGAGTCACCGATACTGTACACGTGTTCGATTCGATACGGATTCTCGCGAGCGTTGGCGATATGTTTCTGTTGCTGGCAACGAGTATAAACGGCGGCCTAGTTAGACGCGAATGTAGCGTCCACAAGCATGTCCCGTTGGATGGCTAGCTGAGCTGGCGACGCCTTCAGGGTGGTGTGCACTGTTGCTCGGATAGCGAATGTGACGCTCGGCAGGATTTCTGTTCACACCTGCAGAATGAGACGGGTGATGAGCATCATGTTGCCAACTACCGGGTGAACGCGCTTGAGCACCGAGTTGACCTGCGACTTCTCAACTGTTGTTAGCTTGGCCTGCACGCTGTAGGATTCTGACATCTCCTGAAACTCCTTCCCGACGAATTCCTTTTCTTGGCCGTGAAGGAGGCTTAGGGGGAGATGATATCGACAGAGAGAATACTCATTAAGGGTCATAGTAGCAGTTTTGGTTGTGTGATCATTGAGCGACGCGATCCCAATGCAGATGGCTATCAACTCGATCATCGTTAGTGCATATGACTTCGGAGCTGTGGAGTCGTCGGTGTACGAGTAGGGCCCAATCTCATCGATCGTAACGTATTTCCATGGAATCCAAATGAGCTGCTTCTCAGGCAGCCAACCGTATTTCTCCAGACTGCGTTTCCACTTCTGGCCGTTGATACAGACTCGCACGTAGCTCTCCATGGACCGCTATACTCCAGGCCAGTAAACCGAGTTGATCAGTGTCAGGTATATGCGGTTCATTTCGGGATGCAGGAGAGATGCGTGGAAGAAGTTCGACACCACGTTGCATAGATAAGTTGTGATGATCAATTGCCCATTTTGCGTGAGCAGGCCCGAGTAGTAGAGTTTGTCGAGCCTCTTCGTCTGGTACTTCTAGGATTGCCGTTGCACAGACGCGAGGAGATCTTTGTTGCGCCACTGCCCTTCCAAGATCTGTCCGTACTCCAAAGGGTAGAACTGCTCCGTCAACACATTGCATTTTTCGTCGGCAGCGTTGCTGTTGGTTCAGCTCAGATGAAGACGCAACAATTCGCCTGGAAACAGTGTTGTTGGAGCCACGAACTGCAATGGATGGTTGGCCCAAACGTGTTGGTGATCAGACGCTAGCGCATTACCCGACTCACCGAGAAGTTCGCACAGGACGGTTTCTTGCGATTTTTGAAGACCGTGAACTTCTGCCCTAACAACAGCGTGCGAAACCCCTCAGGTCCTTGACGACCGATAGAAGCTCCTGCTTCATAACGCTGTAGTTCTTCTGGGATGCTGTCACCTTGGGGTTGTAGAATGCGAGAGGTTTTCCTCCTTGAGATATGACACCACCAAGCTGATAGCTGGAGACACCCGTGAATATTTTGAACGGCGCCGTGTAGTGGGGGGAGTGCAAAAGTATAGCCCACTGGATGGACGCCTTCCGTTTGTCAAATATTCCTTGACGTTCAGCGGCCCACCCCAAGGAATCATCTTCGACATCAGCCTCGTCATTGGCGTCAGTAAGCACGCCCGTTGTGGCCAATGTCGCGGTAGTAGTTGATCAGCCCAATGAAGTGGCGAAGCTCCTTCATATTGGCTGGCACCCAAAACGCTGGATATCAGCAATCTTCTTGGTTTTTGGCGCAATATTCTTAGTCGTCAGCCGGTATTCGAGACAGTTGGCCTCCTTTGCAGCTAAATTGCCCTTTATGACGTTCGCCTCGAACCCTGTTTCCTAAGCACCACATCCAGGTGAGCCACGTGCTCTTCAAAGTTCTGTCGTTGACGATCTTGAATCACCCAGAAAACTCCGTATGAATTCCAGATCACCGAGGAGCTGACCAATGCAAGACTGAAAGTGGTGTGGTGCTGCTGCGATGGACATTAGGCGGCAAAGCCACCGGCACCCCGAACGGCAGAATGATCGCCGTGAGAAGAGAGGATTTGAAGGTCAGGTGGATCGCGTAGTAGCCCATGTTGAGATCAATTACCGAAACGAATACGAAATGGAGAACACTGATGTATATCTAGATGACCTTCAGCAGTGGCCAGGACTGCTGACTGAGCTGCTCATTCAACTCACATAGGTCCGTCAGCATGCTGACCGTGCGGTCAGCCATCAGGATGACGAAAGCAGGGGCTGCCAAGAATCTCTTGCCATCTCGACAGATGATGTGACAGGGCCGTCACACGCACAATGTGCAGAGGAAGTTCCTTGCGTAATAAGCTCAAAGCGACGGAGTCTCTTCCGACGTCGCTAGCTTATACTCAAGCTAAGTGCTTTGCACCTTTGGTTCTATTAATAAACACGTATTTATTGGGATAAACACGTAACGCTTTTCCAAGCAAAATTGAGACTGAATTGAAATTAGAAACTGTCGCTGCCCGCTCCTACGCTAATGTGTAGCCTAAACTATGGTTTCTATAGTTTAGTCATATGTATCTAAAAGGAATGGCGTTGCACGCATTCAGGGCGATCACTAATAAGGTGGGTTCTAGAACCTTCTGGAATCTTCCAGATTCGGGGAATCATGAATGTTGGTCACTGCCCGCCTGCCCGCCACGTGTATTGTGTACACTTCCGGCCCGCAGGGCGTATAGCGATATCCGCCTAGCTGTATACAGCCTCCGTATACAGTCTCTGTGACCACACATCAAGTAACCTAGTTACGTTTGGGTCATTGACCGTGTAACCCCGTTACAGATGACATCAAGACCTCCCAACAGTGCGATATTGCTCTTTATGGTAGTAAGCAGGTTATGCGGTATATAATACGGTGTTCTATGGTACGGTTTCAGCGGAGGCGTAGTAAGAATCTCGTATGGTTCACGGTCCCAAGAGCCGGCCATTTCGCTGAATACGGAAGTCTCATACTTGCAAAGAAGAGCCAGTAGGTCAGCTAATCCCGTGATGGAGAGCTGTGCTGGGAAATGGTCTTCCAAGGGCTCCGGCTTGTAGTCAACATCCAGTATCTCCAGCGGTCGGGTCTGAGCATTTGCAATGCTGCTCGTGGATCGTCGTGGCACTTGCCGTCAAGGCTTGCACCTGTTCTTGCATGGTGTGTCTGGCAGGCGATATCACCGAGACATTACACCATCCCAAGTGATCTGGCCCAAATTGAAGTTCAGAATCAATCCAATGTACGAGATTAGATCACGTCCGATGATCATACCATGTGGGAACTCATTTGCCATAGCACACGTTCATCTCACCTTGCGGTTCTTGCCGAACTCTGTGAGCTATTAATTTTCAGTGTGACGTTGGCAAGAAATATGATGTGACCGTGGAAAAGACGGAAGCCTGCCTTGTCATCAGAAATCTCAGTTAGCAATTGCATGTTCTGCACGGCGGCATCGCCGAGAGTCTTGTTTGAGCCGGTGTCAATCAAGACTGAGAAAAGGCGATTGTAGTCGTTGCTTTTCAGACGAGCGATGATCTAGCCCTTCTGAATTGGCGACACCTCTGGATCGCGTCGCTCAAATTCTACCATGAGCAATTCATGAGCGTTCGGTAGCTCGCAGCAGTTGAACTCAGTGCCGCGTTTTTCCAAATGCATGTAGGAAAAGTAGAGCTGATTATTTGCAGCGCCGTTGCTGCCAGGGCGTGGCGTGGCGGTTGCCCATAGTAGACGGTGCTAGTGATCGGTGCT
Source organism: Nothophytophthora sp. Chile5 (assembly GCA_001712635.2). Classification (NCBI taxonomy): domain Eukaryota; phylum Oomycota; class Peronosporomycetes; order Peronosporales; family Peronosporaceae; genus Nothophytophthora; species Nothophytophthora sp. Chile5. Next base: position 12,882 of record MBAC02008843.1, read on the forward strand.
CACCATCCTTCATGATAGCCGCTTAAAGGTGGTTCTGCTCCCGAGTCTTGTGTATCGTTCGAAGGCGTCAGACTTCCACCGCCCAAAGAGCGTCACTGCGAGACTATCGACGCCGGCAGAGAATAAGGCCATTGCACCACCGCTTTGCAGTGAGTGTGTGCCTGTAATGGGCCCTCCCTTACACGTGAGTGGCAGATAATAGGGGGGCGGCTCCTTATTGGATAATAAAGGAACCGCCCCCTTTTTGACTACCTCATTGGTTGATATTAGGATTTAGGTAGGTTTTGGCCAATGGCGTGCTTCCACGTCATGTCAGAGGCCAGGGGGCCCGGGAAGGGAGCCCCGTTCAAAACCCAATACATTTCAGAGTTGCTTTTACCTTCTAAAGCCCAAGTCGTCTTCGCAATCCTCTGCAGTGTAAGCTAGTGTTGGGACTCCTAACGAGCCCCGTGACAGTGCCGTAGTCGCGTGAATCGTGACCCACCGTCGTTGCGGTTGGCTTGATGGCGTGTGAAACATCGTCCGACCGCAGCGGTTGATGCGCGTGGACCTTGCAGAGCGGTGATTTTGGTCTGACCCCTACCGCTTGGTGAATTGTGAACAGAAACCATGCATCCAGGATAGGACAACACCACGAGTTTCCGGAGCGTGCTAGTACTCGCGTGATTCCTTCGCGAGCTTGATTGGTCTTGCTCCCTCGTAGACGAATTTGCACTTGGTTGATGTGCTCGAATTGGTTGCATTCGTTGTTACAGCGGTTCAGGAATGTCACGTCCATGTGCAGAGCCAAGAAATCGCAGCGCACGCAACCCCGAGACAGATACCCCGACCTTCTCATAAGAAAGAAGAAGCCCACGAGTGTAGCCTCCCCATAGGACCCGGTCGTAGGCGATGTTGAAGTTGAGGTTCTTGTGCAGTAGCCTCAAGATAGCCATTATGACTGGACGTTTTCTGATGGGGGACTGGACTAACGCGTTGCATTCCCGTGATGGCGAGACGGTGTCCGGGAAGGAGACCAACTCGATATCCGCATCTTCACTGATGATGCCACACAATATGGCTGACCTTGGCGATGGCGGTTGAAGCTGCGTTGCCGAGTCGCTGTCGGCCCCACCCGTATTTCCAACAATAGGTGGCAAACAGGTAGAAGTGTTGCTCTTGCGCTGCGGAGAGCCAACAGGGAAACTTGAGTCGACTTCATCACTCGGTCCATTGGCGCCATGATGAACTGCACTTGGTCCGTGATGAGTTAGTCAGAGACTTGGACTGCAGTTTCGAGAGAAGTCAAGATAAAGACGCCTCCAGATCACTGGAACTGGAACCTGTTTCTAGCATGCGGTAAATTTAGTCCATGTGGAGTGATGATGTTCCGCCCATGCGCGGTATACCGTGTCAGCCATGAGGTTGGTTGATCCCGTCAGGTGCTGTACTGACATCCGCACATTGAAAATCGCTTTCCGAGTCCGGTGGCACTGTTGACTTCTTGACTTTTGGCGTTCGGGCTGTAGAGACGATCGTTCCAGCTAATAGCAGATGTGTTATCGCTCCAGCAGCGAACGTGAAGAGTTCTACCAGAAGATATGTGCGACTACTGCAGTCCCCACGTTCATAGTGCCAACGCAGTACACAAGTTCTCTCTTACGTTGGTCGTGAAGTCGCTTGTGTTGACGTCGGGACAGGATTTGACTCTCGCGACGATCTCGCGCTCCGTTTGGTCGCACTAAATTTGGCTGAATTGGCCGCAGGACGGGTTTAATACAGCCATCCCGATATCGGAGGCGTCCAAATAGAGCTGGATGTCCGGGTCCGGGAGAGAGCCGAACATTCGCAGGGGGAGATCGGTGAGATGCCCTGCTTGAATGATACGCTGGGACTACTACTAGTCGCTGATCGCTGATGACTCGAGCTTCACTGTGTCGAACTTGGGAGTTCGATTGCATTGCCACTGCAGCTGCTGGTAGAACGGTTTGGCAGACCGGAGATAAATACAGATGTGCCGTAAACTGTCAATCAGCTGCATGAATTGCTGCCTTGTGGCGGATTGCTGCCGAAGCGTTTGCTGAATGTGATCAAGGCTTTTTTGCAGCTTGGATTGTTGAATCGAGACGGTTGGTGCCACGGTGTCCAATTTCAAACTGAGGACAGACAACTTCGTGCTCCACCGTGAAAATTTGGCTTCGTTTATCGACCTCGGGCCCAGCACTGCCAACTCAGCGTGTCGGAGAGTGGCTTCTGTCTGTCGTAATCACTGGCTACGGTCGACTTCGACCATCAAATGATCATCAACCCACTCGTAGCTGAAGAAGGGCAAATCGTCACTTGAGTCAGACACGATGGCTGAGAAGTTCTGATGCAATAGCCAGGAAATGGTGCGCCCGAATGCGCTGTAAAAGGGCGGCGAGCCCGACCAGCCGAAAGGAGCTGCCAAGTCGATGATCAAAGCGTCGATCTCAGGGATGGTGGCGCCCATTCTACTCGTGTGTCCGGCGTTTATCGTAAGGTGTTTGTAAGCACCCTTGACGTCTCTTTTCAGCAGCGTTTTGATTGCTCCAGGATGTGACGCCGTAAGTGATTCGATGCGCCGCGTTAATGCCGCCACGTAGGTGTACGTCACATGAGGAACATTGGTCGTGTCGAGCTGGTCATTGGTCGAGCAGCCGGCTGGAAACGACAAATCGTGTATGAGATGGATCTGATCGTCCTGGTTGGTGTCTGTCTTCTAAACAACACCGAGCGGACTGCAGGTGACGCCTGGTCATGCGTTCAGAATATTCGCCTCAGCCACCATGTACGTTTCGACATCTTGACCTTCTCGAACGCTTCGAATCACACCCCAAAGATACCGTTTACCCGACTTGTGGTTGGGATTTGTCGGTGCCTTGGGAGGGTGGGATGGAGGGTGTAACAATGGTGGAGTCATATCATTGGTTGCGACATCCACCAGGAGGATATCCTTGGAGTAGATCGCTGAGCAATTGGGAGTTTAAAGCTGCGCTTGCTCGGCGATCGAGGTGCGATTCACCGCGGAGAAGACGAGCTGATGAGGAAACGTCGAGGTCATGGGAACGAATTGCATTCGAGAGTGTCTGTTGGAACACCTTGCCAATGTCGTATCGTGGTTGTGTGGATGCGGACCCCTTCAATATGCCAAGGCATCGCAGTTTTCTGAAGCGACTTGACGCTGTGCGAAGCAGCTCGATCTCGAGCTGGTCTTGAATGAAGGCCGCAGACTCGGACGATAGTTCGATGTATGGGTGACAACGATTCGCAACGTGTGTGTCTGGGCCGAGTGCTGATTCGTCAAAACGAAGCTCGTTATCGAAGAGATGGCTCTGGGTGCTGGCGACTATGGAACACGACTTTCATTCTTGTCCCCGGACGCGGGCGCGGAGCGCTTGAGGTCAGCAACGGTGATATTTGCTGCCTTGATCTGGCACCTGGCGTCCTGTTTCCTTTAATGCAATGCGTGTGATGATATTGGACTGTCGCGCTCAAGCAGTGGAACCCTTTCGCTGCCTGAGCCCCATCAGAGCGAAGCGTGCTCGGGCTTCCTTTCTCCGTAGCGTTGTGCGATGATTGCCTTGACTCGTGGATCCAGCTCCAACGGCACGAAATTCACTCGTTTTGGCACGAAACATTTGGGCCGTCGCGGGTGCATCCATTCGCCGACAGAAAACGAAGGCGCATTGGGCTTCTGCCCTTTATTGGAATCGCTGAGAAAACGTCTGCTGGGATGCGTGCCATGTTGTCCTTGCCGCCTTGTCTGAACGCTGAAGCGGGTGGCTAAGCCGCAGCGAAGACTTGGAATCGGCGATCTTGAACCATATGGAGGAGGTTTTGAAGCTCTACGTTTGGCATCGAGAATCGTTGTTCGATGTTGCTGCCGTGCTGGGCACCGATCTTGATTGTTGTGCGGAATTCTTCAAGCGTCGAGTTCACTCAGAACACCAACTGGGGAAAGTCTTTTGTTGTCCATTTGTACCAACCAATCAGCAGCTGTAGGAAGGCGGCCATCGTATCGACTAGGTGACGAGTAGCTGAATTGAAGTACTCGACAGTGTATCGTGCAAACGACGTCCGGCATCAACGATGCCAGCAATGTCTTTGGCGGCAATTGTTGTCGGCATCCCTGCCGAAGCAGAGAAGTTCTGGAGATTTGTGTCGCCGCCGTTCAACCAGTTCGCCTTCTCCCACACACTGAATCGCTTGAAGTGGATCAGAGATAGCCCTCGAACATCAACTGGAAGTCGTAGATGCGCGAAAAAACTTCAAGTACGGCTTGAAGAGGACAGCACTGGCGTTGATCAACCCTTCCACAAATATAGACGGTGGCTTACCTTGATGTGCGACGCTTATGATTTGCTCGTGGATTCGAGCAAACTGGTACTTCGATCGTCCGGCGGGAGGCCCCTCGTCGTGCTGCCACGCTTAATCTGGATTAGGTACGATTATTTCCTGGCTCTGATCACGTTGAAGCAGAGCAAGGTAATGTTGTAGCAGTTTGGGTCGGTCAATCAGCAGCGCCATGATGTCTTTGGCTAGATCCGTCGTCAGTCCTTGTGATGGTGCTGTGGATGGGCGTTTGCTTTCGAGATACACTTCCATCTCCGCATGGTCATCGAGCTGCAGCTTGGAAGCAGGTGTGCGTGTCTCCTTGGGGAGTGAATCGTGTCGGACTCCGTCTACGTCTTCGGCATCCTCGTCGATTTGGGGTCAAATAGCGTTGTGCCCGCATCATTTTGCAGGGATGCCGGATGAAGCACCTCGAAGCTTTGTGGCGGGTTCTTTGTGACACCCTCTTTACAGAACAGATTGCCCACGTTTCTTGGTACCGGGGATAATTGTCCGCCCACAAAGTACGCGAAGTCGACCGCGTTTTGTACGTGGAATGCGCACAGCGTGTCCGATCGTGGGTCAATCCATGCCAGCGGCGATGTAGAGTTGGGCAGGGAGTCTTTTGGCACGATGCCGGTAAGGACTTTCGTGAGGGTCCTTGAACCCGAAGCGACATCCGGACCGATAATACGGTCGATAATGTCTTGCTCCATATCTTCCAGCTCAGTCAGGCTTCACTCATCAAGAGCGACTGTGACCGCGTGAAGAAGAGCAGCGACGACTGGGGCGACGACGGCGACCAAAGAGGGGGCAACGACGGCGTGCTCATCCAGGAGAGGGACAGTAACTGCTGCCACACTGCTAGAAATCACTTGGCCGTAGTGGAACTGGCTCTCCCATTGAATGCGCACCGCATGACGATCGAGAGGATTGCCGAAAAAATCAGCGATGAGCTGTTTCTGCACCATTTGTGCGTGAGCCGCGCTGATGCTCACAGTCAATTCCTTTGCTTGATGGGTCACACACGATCACGTGACCCTTGTTCACCTTGGAGATCTTCATGTAGCACGGGTACTCGATCGCACCGTCGACCATTTCTGGGTTGACCTCGATGTGGGATCGTGTCTATAGCTTGGGCGCGGAAGTCATTCTGGACGGAGATTCCGGAGGCGGTTCGAAGCGAAGGATCGAGAACGCGAGCACGATTGGGTGGCGCGGAGATAGAGGAGGCTGGCGAGAATCTGAAGCGAGTTGGAGAGAGCTGGCAAATTGCCGAATGACCGAGGAAAGGCTCCGGCGCCCACTCGCCCGCTGGATCCGCCTTGCTCGGTCGTCAAAGGATCGTCCGTTTCTAACTGCTACACGTGTCGTCTAGGCTAAACTGTAAATATACGGCCGTGTGAGTGGCTTGCCTTCGGTTCTCCCCGCGCGGAGCGAAGCCCCGCGCGAGGTTTCTTGTCTGGAGAAACTGATGTCCGCTCGCTCGAGTTTGGCTATTCTTGTCTGGAGAGATGCTGGCCGCGCGTGTATTTGTCACCATGTGACATCTGGTGCAGGTTGGGACTTTGATTATGAAAAGTTGACTTATCTGGAAATGGCGTTCCACATCTGAGTGAGATATCGTGTGGTGGTGGCTGCACCATTTCCAGTTGAAGGCTTCATGCTGTTGTTTGCACTCTTGTTGTCCTTCATGATCTTGGGCTTGGACGAGTCCGCCCGACGGCCGGATTCAGCTGCCGGTGCCTGGCGATATTCCTTCCACGACGCATGCATTTCCAATCGCGTGAAGTATCGGGCAGCCTGACTGAGTCACGGCCGCTCCCATCGTACGTGGACTACCATTCCAGTGGCATGCTCTTTTGAAAATGATACATGAGCGCCTTTTCCGAAAGGGGAGCGTCATTTTCTGGAAGGAACTCGATCAGCGCCGCTAGCTGGCGCACAATGGCGAGATGAGCGGCGACCGGCACGTCCCGGGCCTTGCGGAGACTTTTTATCGTGTCGAGCAGATAGAGCCGCTCGAGGAACTCCTTGGCAACTTCCGTTATCACGTTGAAAGAGGGAGGAGACATGTCGGGAGCCGACACAGCTGCCGCATTGAAGGTGTCGAGAGCGACGCCACGCAATACAATGCGCGTATTCAGCATCAACGAACATTGTTTGCTATATTTCTAACTGATATCAGCTGCAACGGGACGTTAAATGAACCGTTGACGATACTTTCGGATCTTGAAGCGACGCGACGAGCGTATCCACACTTTGCAGTTCTCCCAAGATGGTGCGGAAGGCGTCACGTTTGGCGCCGGCTACGCGCTCGGTCGAAGAGATCGTGCTCAACCGCCTAGCAAACGGCGAGTCGGGTGGACAAACCGAGACGGGGACGACTGTCCGCTCGTTATCTGCGCTTGCGACGGCAAACAGCACCCAACCTGCCAGAAACACAGGAGTTACCGCACGTTCGTCGCATCTTTCCCTGCACGTTTACCAGTATTTGGTCTGCTCTCGCGTTAAATGTGTCGTTTTATTCCGAATAATGCACCGTAGGCTCATTAAACCGAACTCGCACGGGCGCTTCTACCTCGACGGCGCCGGCCGGGTCAGTCTCAGCGTCTTCTTCCACACCCGCATTGGCAATAGGAGATGCCCAAGTGCCGCCCATGTCCCAGGAATACATGCGTCAAATGGCCGCCGAGATCGCTAGCTTGGACCAACGCTTGCAGAGAGTGGCAGCAGGCATTTCAGCTCCAATTAACGACCCGAAGCAGCGAATGGGGAATGCAGCTTTGGCGGCTAAAGAGGAGAAGCGCACCGTCCACCAACAGGGGATCGAGCAGTACTTGCAACAGAGTATACAGGAGATTTACGGGACAATTGGAGGTGTGAAGCGATCAGATCCAGCACTAAACTCGTCTTCGGTGAACCCAAAGGCGGGGGCTCACATGACCCACAGCGTGCGGGAGCTGCGCTCGACTGTCCGACGACTGGACAAGGTCTTCCATGAGGTGGCGTCAGGAGATAAGCAGCGCCACATCGCAGCTACGAAAATCGCCATGATGTGTCGCTCCTTCGTAGTGCGTCGGCGGTTCCTGAAGCTGCAGAGCGCGCTTGGCGGATGGCGCGCCCGCAAATGCTCGCTCTTCCTCATGCACGCGGAGCAATTCGCCGCGCGCGAGGAATTCTTGAACAAACATATCGAGGCTATGCACGAGCAGCGGATCCGCGCGTTGCTGCGTCGCGTGCTGGCGGAGATCCGTGACGTTGTGCTCATGAATTTGCCGCTGCGTGTGTCGCGCCTCGAGGAGACGGAGCGTCGATTCTGTCACAAGCAGAGCACATTGCTGAAGTTGGTGGTTCTGCCCTGGAAGGCCACGGCCTTGGGTCCACGCAGTCGGAAGAAAGCGGCCGCAGATGCCAGAGCTCGCCATTACGCAGCACGCCAGCGGCTTGAAGCCATGGAGCGCTTTGACGTCATCACCAAGGAAATGGTGCATGAAGAGTTCATCAAAGACAACATCCGCCGGATCCGTGCGAAACATCCGGCGCATGTGCTCAAGCAGTACTTCCACCTGCTGGTAAGCGTCGTCTTCCTGCCTATGAAGAAGAACATGCAGACTGCAGTGACCTTCCAGCGACGTCGCGCTCTCAAACGCGTGATGAATGCGTGGGTGCCGCTCTTCCGTGCGGCCCAGATCGATAAGGCCATTGCCAGTGTGACGGAGCGCCGCACGCTCGTGCGGTACGACCAGCACTTCAACTTACGCAAGATTGACGCTCACTACAAGCGTGCATGCATGCTCAAGCACTTGCGAGCTTGGGCCAAGTATGGCCAACTTATCCGCCGAGTGCGTCGACTCTTCGAAGGCAGCACAAAGGACACACTCACGTGGCTTGTGAAGCGCTGGAGCATCCGTGCGCAGTACCAACGCGCGCTCAGAGCCAACGCCGTGGAGGAGTGGAACGCGTACTCGCGCCGCATCTTCCAGATCCCGTTCCGTCGCTGGTATGTGTTTATGGCCCACAAACGTGCCTCTCGCGCGGCCAAGGAGAGCATTTGCGTGGCCTACGAGCGGCGCCAGCGACGACACGTCAAGTACAATTTCTTCCGACTTTGGAAACACCAAGTGCTCTTTGGCCACATTGAGGGCATCCACTCGAAGGTCCATTTGCTGCGCAGTCTGGAGGATCAGAAGCGCATGTGTCTCGGCCTGGAAGCTAACGCGGCGCTCTACCGCGACAACATCGCGGCACTGCAGGCCTCGATCGTGCAGCTCGAGGACAAACTGATGGAGAAGCAACAGGAACTCGCGCAGTTCCTGGAAACCATGCAAACCACACGTTTCGGGATCCACAAGGCCGAGCAGAGCATCGCTCGGATGCAGGGCATGCTGGAGGCCGTGCGGGTCGTGCACCCAGGCACCGTCGAGAGCGTCGAGAACATGTATAAGGACAACCCGCTGCTCTCGAAAGACCTCAAGGACGTCATCACTCTGCACGCCAAGAAGCGTCAAGAGTTGCTGACCAAAATCGAGCTGGACGAGACCGAGCTTGAAGTGCAGAACGCGTCCAGCAAAGGAGCCGCCGGCGCTCGAGAGGACCAGATGCTGCTGCATCGAGTCAAGTGGGTACTCTCTCGTATGGACCTCGGCATGGTGAACCCGGCGGGCAAGCAGCAGGACGCGGTGTTGGTCCGCGGCAGTCGCGTCGCCTCCTTGGAGCCGATGAATCAGCTCTGTGCGCTGTTCGAGTTCATCCGGAGCGGAGATACCGAGGCGCTCGCACCGGAGAACAACCCGGACAGTCGAGAGCAGGCGCTCCAAAACAGCAGAAGCGGCTCAGCGACCGGCAATTATGGCTCCGAGGAGCATCTCGTGCGCTGCGGCGATGTCGTGAGCGGCTCCAACACGTGGCACACGTTCCTGGAGACGCTGGCGATCAAATTCGTGCCGGAGAAAATGCTGTCAGTGAAAGAACGTCTCGTGCGTCGCGCCGCCGAAATGGACGCCGAGATCGCAGACGTCAAAGCCAACCCACAACTCCACCATCTCTACCGATAAGCAGATCGAAGCACGTGAAGCTAGCACACAAACGGTTTTCCCCTTAAGCTTAACGAAAAGGAAGCGAGCGAAGGGAAGCACTCCTCGAAAGTGAGGAAGGACCCAGCTGTCCGTCTCCAGCCTTGTTTCTTTCTAACCCTCCTGCCACTGCGGCTGCCTAAGCAAACAGCAAGCCAAGTCCCTTTGAGCTTGAGAGACGGACAGCCTGCCGACCTACTCGTCCTGGTGGATCTTGGCGGCCAGGAAGAGCTTCTGGAAGGACTTGCCGGCGTAGCGGTTGATGTGCTCGCAGTACGTGTTCATCTGCTTGGTGATGAGCAGCGACTCGAGACGCGAAGGCTGGTTCACCGACTTAAAGAAGTTCGGGTCTTCCTCGGGCACGGGCTCTTCGCCGTTCTCGCGCCGACTCTTGTTCTCCTCGCGCTGTCTATTCTGCCACTGCTGGTAGGCCATGCGCTGCTTTGATAATGCGCGTTCGTAGCCCTGGAATTTGTAGTGCTCCTGCGCCAGCTCATCGGCCCAGAGCGTCATGTTCTTCAGACTGTTCTCCAAGTAGGCGTTGGTGGCCAGGTCCAGCCGCTCGAAGCTGTTGGTCGCCACGCTCTCGTTGGCGTGCGCCGTCTCCTGCAGCCAGCACGTGATCACGTCCGAGTTGTGGATCTTGATGGGCAGCTCCTCTACCACGGTGGCGGAGCGGATGTCCGCCTTGGCGAAGCTCTCCTTGGTGAAGGAGCCGGTCTTGTACGTCTCGCAGAAGCTCTTGGTCAGACGCACGGCGCGCAGACTCAGCGAGCCCTTGGCCGTCTCGGCCGAGTCGTACACGATGCAGATGGCGTTGGGCCCCAGCGTCTTCTGGTACTGGTACTGGTGCTCCATGAAGGACGCCGTGCAGAACGTGCCCATCACCACAGATTGGTACCAGCCCACCTTGTTGTTGTCCATGCCCACCTCGCGCAGACTCTTCATCATCTCCAGCTGGTACTCGTCCGAGCCCTTCTTGCGCTCGCTGTTGGGCGGCGACGGGAAGCTGTTGGTCACCTCCAGCACCGTGTCACTCTCCATGCCCAACAGAGACCCGGCCACGCTGCCGGGCAAACTCTCGTGGCAGTGCTTGATGATCTGCAGCAGCGCCACGCCCTCCAGCTCCACGCTGTCTACGGGCGTCACACCCTCGAAGATATCGATCGCTTCCGCCGACTCCGGAGCCGGACCAAGCGCCGCGCTGCCGACTGCAGAGGCAGCAGCAGAAGCAGCAGCAGCAGCACCCGCAGTCGCGGGCTTCGCGCGCGAAGGCGTCGTCTCCATACCCCACGCCATTATTGCTCGCTTTAAGTCCTTCCTTTGCTTCCTTGGTTCCCGCTTCCGCTCGTTATCTTGCCGACCCCCTTCGTTTCCATGGTGACTGGTTGTGCTGGTCAACACCCTTTTCAACCAATCAGCAATGTTCACTATCAATTTTCCACGAATCATGTACTTCATTGCTTTATAAAAAGCGTATTTACAGCGAATTATATGCTGTTCAAAGGATAACGACGATGGGATTGGTGGAAATCGGAGATTGGAGCTGCCGGTCAACTTTGGTTGGTGACCGAGAGCCTGGCTGGTCATCAACCGGCGCAGGCGTGTCGACCTGCTTCCTGCCACAAGCAAAGCAAGCCTGCATCGAGCCGTGCTTCCGTCCGCCTCACCTACTTCCTTAGTGGATCGTCAGCCATGCCCAAGTCCAAGAGACAACGCTCCAAGCCGCTCACGCAGGCCAACAAGAAGGGCAACGAGCTGAAGCAGAGCGTGGTGGAAGCCGTGCGCAATGCCGTGGACACGTACGCGTCGGCGTTCGTGTTCTCGTTCCAGAACATGCGCACCAACCACTTTAAGGAGGTGCGCATGGACTTCAAGGACAGCCGCTTCTTCATGGGCAAGAACAAGGTCATGAAGCTGGCGCTGGGTCGCTCCAAGGAGGAGGAGTACGCCGATGACCTCTTCCGTCTGTCCAACGACGTGAGCGGCAACTCGGGGCTGCTGTTCACCAACAAGCCGCACGACGAGGTGCTGGCGTACTTTGCCAAGCTTTCGGTCAGCGATTACCCGCGCTCGGGCTTCGTGGCCACGGAGGTTGTGACAATTTCGGAGGGTCCGCTGCCGCAGTTCATCGGCAGCATGGTGGAGTCCCTCCGCGGTCTGGGACTGCCTGTGGACCTGAAGAAGGGCGTGGTGGTGCTCAGCCAGGATTACACCATCTGCAAGGTCGGCCAGACGCTGACCCCTGAACAGGCCAAGCTGCTCGTGCACTTTGACCGCAAGATGGCCGAGTTCAAGCTCGTCATGCTCAGCGTTTGGTCCAAGGGCGCGTACGAGCGCCTCGCCGCCGAGGATGCTGCCACCACTGGCGACGACAGCCCTGAAGACGAAGATATGTAAAGAAGAGAAAGCAGCGTTTCGCTTCGGTTCCCAGCTTCTTCTTTTTTGTATTTTGCATCTAATAGCATTTTGGCTTTGTTTCGTATGATGCTTCGTTCTCGTTTCTGCTGGAAAATGGAGAACCTATTGGTTGGCATTCCGTACGAAGAGAAGAAAGCACACGAGCGAGTTCTTACAACTTGGTGAGCTGGGCGTCGTTCTTGCCGTTGCCAAACTTCTCGACGCTGTGCCGAAGCTGCAGGATGACGGCTCCGGTGTCGACGGCCTTAAACACGGAACTGCCTGCCACGATCATGTTGGCGCCGGCCTTGGCAGCCGCGTCAATAGTGGAGGGGCCCAGACCACCATCCACCTCGATGTCCAGCGTCGGGTACTTCTCGCGGAAGGTGGCCACCTTGGGCATCATGTCCTCCATGAAGCTCTGGCCGCCGAAGCCCGGCTCCACAGTCATGACCAGCACCATGTCCACCAGATCCACGTACGGGAAGGCCGCCTCAGCGCTGGTGCCAGGCTTGACCGCCAGTCCGACTTTCATGCCGGCGTCGCGGATCTGCTGGATGAGCGCCAGTGGGTCCTGCGTCGCCTCGAGATGGAAGGTGAACTGATCGCCACCGGCCGCCGCGATGTCCGGCACCCACTGCTCCGGCTTGGACACCATCATGTGGCAGTCGAAGAACGCCTTGGTGTGCGGCCGCAGCGACTTGATGACCGGCGGGCCCCACGAAATGTTGGGCACGAAGTGACCGTCCATCACGTCCAGGTGCAGATAGTCCGCCCCCGCCGCCACCACCTTGAGCGCCTCGTCCTTCAGACAGGACAGGTCCGACGCCAGCAGCGAAGGGCCGATCTTACACACGCAGCTGTGGCACATAATGCTTGCTTGCTCTCGCTGTTTCTCGTTGCTTCCACTTGGAGACTGCCCCCTTTGGAACCGGTCGCCTCCTTCTGGAAGAGCGTCATTGCGCTTGGGACACAGATGTTGATGATGGGCGAGAGTTGATCACAAATTTCGCAACGAAAATAGACGCGCAAATATCCAAATTGGGCCAAAGAGACCATTTAGAAATCATAACTTACTGTATCAGATCAACATATCATTTATTCATTACAGAATACACCGCGGAGGTTCCAAAACTATGAACCTTAGCTTTCAGTTTCGATACATTTACGTAACTGCGCAAACGATAGCTTGCGATTGGTAGAAATGCTGCTGAAAGCATTGATTGGCGGACCCGGCCAGCTGCAAAAGAGCGAGGCAACACAGGCGGACAAGTGAGCGTTCGCGTGTGCGAGAGTCGACTGAAGATGGCGTCCACGCAGCAGATCGCGGACCTCGGGCGCAAGATCTTCCAGCGCCTGCCGCAGCGCAACATCGCGTCGGGCAACAAGGTGATCAGCAAGCAGCTCAAGGGCGAGAAGGTGGCGTCATGGTTCAACAAGCCTCTGATCAAGCGTCTCGGCGGCGACGACCCGAACTTCGAGATCCTGAACCAGGAGCGCATCGCCAAGATTGACCAGATGAAGCGGCGGGGCAAGTCCACCCCCAAGAAGGGGTCAGGCAAGCGTTCCAAGAAGTAGAACAGCGGTCAAGTCGCTGAAAACTGCAGGCCCGTTCGGGTTCCTGCGTTGCAGAGTTCCTTCCTGCTGCTGGAGCATCGACGTGAACCTCGTGGTGGAACCTTCACTCGCCTTGTGTAGAACTGCCGTTGCCGGTATATCAAGAGAAAGCAAGTGTTTCATCCACTCCACAATCTCCTCAGTGTTCATGCAACTCTCGCCGCATTTCTAAAGTCAACCGAATCATCCGAAATATTGGGGAAGTGGCAAGCATTGCCTCAGTCCTGGACCAAAATGACAGCACTGCAGCGATTAACAGTGCTGATAGCAAATGTTGGAAGCGCGGTGTTAGCGTAATGCGAAGCCAAGGGAGGAATGCGTGCGTGCATCATGCATGCATCCACGCGCTTCCGTGGCTCCACAATCATACCGTTCTGCATTATACGTGTATACACGTAATTTACTTTTGGCGCACTTACCTTCGTTTCTTTAGGTACGGATGATTAAGTACGGTGTACCACGACTGTACCACTTCTCGCTTGACCAATCGATCGGTTTTGGGCCGCAACAGCCTCTTGCCATTCAAAACAGCAAGGAACAGCACGCACATCTCGCGACTGACGCAGCAAGCGACAGCAAGTGACAGCAGCCATCCCAGCACCATGGCGTCTAACGGCCAGGCAGTGCAGTCCATGAACAAGAAGAAGGTGAAGCTTCTGCGGAAGAAGCGCGCGGAGGTTCACAACCAGAAAAAGGTGGCGTCTCTGCAGAAGGGCAAGCGCACCGTGCTGCGCAAGCACCGCCCGTCCAAGAAGAAACAGCAGAAGGACTCGAAGCGCCACCGCATCTTCGTGGACGCGGAGAAGGCCAAGATGCTGAAAAGTGGGCTCATCACCCAGGAGGACATCGACAAAATGGAAGCCGACAATGCAGACGAGGACGCCAACGGCGACGACGCAGCGGCTGGCAGCATGGAGGACGACAACTGACTGGGTAAACGTATAGATTAGAGAACCTAGCTCCTGCTCTTCTTGCGTGTGTTTATATATTGCTTTCCCGCTTTCACTGCAGCAGCGTTGCATCGAAGCTACTCACACCTTCCTCGCGTACTTTGATATAACTACGCAACTTGGTGGATTGATGGAGCACATGCGTTGCTTTCAGCAGCTACGCAAGTGTCTTGACCATCACATACCCCTCGTACAGAGGATTGAGCCAGAATGCAGTGGTGTCGACGTGTTGGAAGCCGAAGGAGTCGTAGAAGTCAAGCGCCGACTTTCGTGCGTGCGATGCGGTGAGCACCAAGCTGGTGAAGCGGTTCGCGCTTGACCACTGCACCAGGTGAGCCATCAATCGACGCCCAATGCCCAGTCGCTGGTAGCTAGGATGGACAGACACGCGGCGGACCTCGCCTTGCGTCTGCGTTTTCGCCTCCAATCCGATCATGCCGACGACCTTGCTCTCCCCGTCGTTATCTTCAAGCGTCGCCACCCAGAAGTTGCCGCCGGGCGCCACGTACGTGCCGTCGATATCCGACAGGTCCGTCTTGAGGCTTTTGCGCACGTACTCGACCCAGCGATAGTTCAATGCGGGGTCAGTGGAGTATATCATCATCCCATGCGTGAATATCTCAGCGACTTGAGGCAAATCTGCATCCTGGAACTGCCGGATGCGGATAGTCGTGTCTTGGGTCAGCGAAATCGATGAGGGAGCCATGAGTCGATGCGGGGCTGGATGCTGTTTGCTTGGTCCGAGGAATAATCAGAAATGACATGGAAGCACGAGGACGCAGCGAAGTGGCTGGTCGTGATAGTCATCACCATCCAGACGTGGCGAAGCGTAGATGCATGTAACGTTATGCAAGCAGGCAGGAACAACTGGGGTGGCGTCAGACAACTACCTTTGGATTTGTATGTCACGTATAACAAAACCACCACGCCAGCGTCGATCTAATCAGGAAGTTGAGATGAGGATCAAACGGGCCCAAGGAGCCATTCCAACAAACGGGTCCAAGCAGCTCAGACCCATGGGTTTTCGGCGGCCTTGACGATCGTTCAAAAGCAAAAAGCGCGGCAACAATCGCGCCGCCAAAAAGCTGGACGCGCCACTGCGTTTCTTTATCAACGGGCACGCTGCGTGGAGTCAATAGGATTCCTATTTTATCTGGTTTACTATACGCCTATCGTTTCGCCGCAAGCACTCGCTTGAACGCGCGGCCGTCTCTCCATGGCTAATACAATACATTGAAACGCTTCCTTCCGTGCTTCAGTCTTGGCTTCCCAAGGTTGCGTCTGTTCTCGCTCATAAAATACTTCCATGTCGTCTCAGGAACAGCACGCTTGGTTTCGTAGGCACAGATGAAGACGTCAGGCTTGGTGGTCGACCCGAACTCATGCTGACCGAGGGTATGCTGGCGCACACTCAGCGCTCTCTGGGCGATCTCCGTTGGCGCCAGGCATATCATTGAACGATGGGATCAGAGGCCCAACCCGCACGGGATGCACTGGTCGTGTCCGGTTGATCTTCGGTGGCTCATTCGCCTGATGTCTGCGAGCACACACAAAGAGGAGGCAGACCGAGCGAATGAAGAGACGGCGTCAGCTACTTCAACCTCTGCGTCTTCAACGCCATTGCCAAGCGCAAGCAAGGCCCACACATAAAGGCTGCGGTACCCGTGTCCAGGACTCACCTGATCTGCTTCGGAGGAGTCATTATGCCCTGCGCAGTCTTCTCGCAGCGGTCACCCGTGGACTTTGGTTGATCGAGCATCTCCACGTGCAAGGTCGTTCTTATCGGACGGGAGCTTCTCTTTCCTTTTTCGAGAGTGACTGTCCGAGACAGCAATGGTGGCAATAGGTACGACCAGTCAAATGCGAACTTAACGTTTCTACAGGCGCAGCATGTCGTGTCGTCTTTCCGTGTTTCCATGCTGACCGAGATCTTTTCCAGCGACTTGCATTCGCACAGAGAGCCATATGCATCTCCGTCACTTGCCCCCAGATTGGGGGCAAGGCGCAGGCAGAATCCGAGAAGCTCTCTGCTTTCTCTGCTTCGTGATGCTGGGCAGATTTCAGATGGCGCAAAAATTGTCGAGCATACAAATCCCAAGAAAGTAGGCACAGCTGGAAAATGGCCGAGTCCGTAGAAGAAATATTGGGGCCTTTCTTCGCCTGCGGCTGGTCAGCCGCAATTAAGGATTGCCGACAGAGGAGCACTGTTCGCTCCCCGAGTTGGCGCTAGACTGTAATTGATGCTTGCAAATCCACATCCGTGATGTTGAAGTTGAGGTTGCAGGTCTCGGGCTCAGCTTGAGCCTCCAGTGCTTTCGTCGATTCGATCTTTTGGTATCAACCTCATCTCCTTTTACTCGAACTCATGATCATATTAACGTTAGTCGGACCATAGCTCCGCTCCCTCTGCATTGATACACAGACTCCCCAATCACCGAGAGGTGAGATTGACCATCGGATCGGCGGGCACTTCCACTGCTGCCTAGGCTCGACGGAATTTGCTAAGGAGGTTGTCCAGTTCTTCCGAGCTCATGTTTTCTTTCAGCCTACAGCGACAACAACATATTATGAGCCCCAGGACTCGGCAACACAACACCAACACAATGAACGTACCAGGCCAAAGTCGCGGTGGGGATGAAATCCGTGAACGGCAGAAGTTCTTCCACGAAGGCCACATACTTAGCGTGTGGGGACGACTCCGAATACAGCGTGTCCACCATTTTCGCAGACACGGGTGCCCATAGTACATCTGCCATCTCGCCCAATCCAGGGACCACGAACGTGGCGTTCCCCAGGAAATCAATGGCCAGACTGGCCACCAGTTTGCGCGACGGGTTTGCCAGGACGTATTCCTTCGCGCGAGCGGACAGCACCGACGGCGACATCGTCTTCTCGCCGGGTGTGCCTTCGAACAGCAGCAGTTGGCCCTGGGGACTGCGCAGGAAGTGCTGGCAGGCGCTCTTCACTCGCTCCGAGCGCACCAACTTGACCGTTACGATCGTCGAGATCACTGAAAACACCACGATCAGCGACGCCGCGACGCCCGCCACGAACCAGATGGGGGAGCCCATAACGCCCACCAGCACAGTCAGCGGTACCCAGACGGGGGATGTAGCCACGATACCGATGATACAGCCGGCAATCGGAGGCAACAGTCCAAGCACCGCCTTGTTCTTGTGGAGAGCCAGCTGTCAGCCGATGTAGCCATTTCACATGAAAAACTGTACGTTAACGCGTTGCTCTTCAAGATACCAGTCAGTCGGGAATCCAAGCAAAACGAACCTGATGAGCGACGCCGCTCGCCCGGTTCTTCATCGTGATCGCGTGCGAAATGAGTGCACGGGGTCGACGATCCGTTTTCACATGGATGGAAATCTCCAGCTCCCACAGAATCTGCCCAAACCATCGGACAAGTGGTCAGTTCTCAGTTGTACCAATGACTAAAACCGTCAGATCTCAGCTCTATGCTTACGTCTTTGTGGAGCACGGGCTGCGTCCAGTGGATCGCGCCGTCTGCGAGCACGGGAATGCAATCGCGCAGCTTCAGCGCGTGGGTTGCGACCAATTCGCCCCCGTCGCGCAGGTTGAACGTGGCGTGGCGGTTTAATACCGAGTCTTCGTTCTCCTCTGCGCCTTCTTCCAAGTCGGACGGCGGCACCGAGATCTTACAGGGTAGCGACAGTTCTGGACGCTGGTCCGAGTCCTTAGCAGACGGTGAAGGCAGCAGCACAGTCACAGTCGTGGCCAGCGGCGCTCGCGGGTCCTCCACCTGCTTCTTCAGATGCTTCGCCTGCCAAACCACCTCGGCATCTTGCAGCGTGATCTCCATGACGGCCGTCAATCCGCAGTCGGTCGGTGCTTCTTTGCGTTGTGTCTTGGTTGTTCTCTCGCTCGTTCCATGAAGGATTCTTCAGAAAACTGCTTTTCAGCCAATAGGTGCGCCTCGATTAACACTCTACACGATGCTTCTTCAACTTTGCTTTGGCGAAGGGAATTCATTTCATGTCCATGCGTCGCGCCACATGGCCGATTTGAACCGAAGCCAATGTGCTTCGTGACGAACCGATCGGTGGCCCAACACAGTGGTCTCGGCAATGATGGCGCGGCGGCATCATCGACGGAGCGCGGTTGCAATCCGCAGTCCCTCTGAATGTATATCTTATTCGAAGCAATTTGTAGCCAATGAAATGCCAAAACAGATCGAAATCTTGTTTTAATTGGTTGATCGATAGCCAGCGAACGATTGCATTTCCCGCCGTTGAACGAAGATGCCGAGTCTGGAGGATCACCCGGACGCGACCTTCTGTACGGACTTTGAGCCACAAGGTGCGCGTGGCTGCAGTACAGCTGTGCGTGTGCATGTTGTCGCTCCTAACAGCTGTGTTGCGTGTGTTGCCAGAGCTGCGCCGGCGGCACTGCGACCACTGCCGCTGGGCCGTCGCGGTGGTGCAGTGCGAGCAGTGCAAGCAGTTCTACTGCGCCGCCTGTGAGCTCCAGGTCCACCACCAGCTGGAGGCGCTGGCGCTGAAGCACGAGGAGAGCAAAGGCGACGGTCGGCCACACCAGGAGTTTCTGAGCCGAGTCAACGGTGCGTTGCAGGCCAACGCAAGTTTCGTTGACGTTCAGGTGCTAATTGGTGCCTCGTGGCCGATGCGTGTTCGTTCCTTTCCAGTGTGCCAGGAATGCAAACAGAACACGATTGAGTTCCTGTGCGTGGACTGCCGGGCGTACCAGTGCGAGAACTGCTGCGCCGTGAAGCATGTCCGGCTTCAGCCCCACAGTGGACACTTTTACTTTTGTGTGGAAGGTGCGTGCTTACAATGCGATGGGGAAGTTCCAGGCGTATCGTACGAAGTGCTGAGTGCCCTGCTGTTGGCTGGTTTCTGCTGCAGGGTCTTCGGCCGGGATGCTTCGCTACGCGAGCTGTAGCACTGATTTCCTGGGGATGATCAGGACGAGCCAGCGGGAGCTGTTAGACAGGTCCCGCCCAGCTCCCGTCCCAATGCCACCGTCGAATGACATTAGTAGTGGCTTATTGGAGACACTGCAGACAGGGCCAGCAGCCATGGTGAAAGAGGAGCTGATCCCAGTGCAATCCAGTGCAACCGAAGCAACGTTGGGGAATCTACAGGAGTTGTCGATCAACGAAACGAGTCGAGCGGATGCCGAGCAACCGCCGCCACCGCCAGCAAATGGGGCTGAACAGGCTAAACGAACGTCTGCCGCATCGATGGTGGACCTAACACTCGATGATGAGGTCGAGACGTTTCCGAGGAACTCTCCTGCTGTCCCGCAAGTCCCACCGCGGGTCAAGCAAGAGCCGCACGTGAAGGCGGAGAGTGCGTGGCTGGAATCGGCTGCTAGCGCTCCGTCGCAGTCGGTACTGGACGTGGACGAGCTGATGGAGAAGGCGCTGGGCGATGATGATGACCCGCTCCTCCGCATGATGGTGGGCCAGTACAACCACCTGAGCGTTCAGATCTACAACACGGACCAGGAAGTGGCCAAGATCCGAGACAGAGTGAAGGAGCTGAGAAATGCGCAGCCCATGAACATGGCCGAGGTGCAGAAGGCGCATCAGGGCGTGGCTCAATTGCGCCCCGTGCTGGCCAAGCACACGCAAGACCGGAATGAAGCGGTGGCCCAGATCGTAGTGTACCTCAAGTCGGACCCGCAGGAGCTGAAGGCTTTCCTGGACCAATGCACGGCCGATGTCCCTTACGCTCAGGTTGCCTGTCACCACAAATGCGCGGCGATGGAAGCCAGCATCCGCGCCAAGCTGGAGAGCGTCCAACAGCTGCAACGTGGCATGGAGGACGCGATCGGCATGAAGAAGGAGAACGCGTTCGCGGAGGTCATGCGCCTCGGCGCGGAGATCGCGGCGGGGGAGGCGGAAGTCAAGAAGCTGGACCAGGATCGACTGAATGAGTTCACGACTTTGTGCCAATTCAGCAGCCAAATCCAGCAGGCAGTGCGGACAAAGAGCTCGCAGAACTCGTGAGGACAAGTGAAGGCGACTACAGTAGAGATGAATGGAGAATGCCAGTGGAATTGAGTTGAATCGAGTGGCAAGTGAGTAGTTCGGGCAACTGCAAGTGATGGTGCGGTACGCGTGGCAGAGAGAGAGAGAGAGAGAGACCTGCAAGCTGGAGAACTCCTGCCTTCTTGCCGTGGGACTTGCCGGAAGCCGCCAGCCTTGCCTGCGGCTACCGAAAGGAAGGATGACGAGATAGGATTCATCAAGCGCAGCGGCGAACTGAACTCCTTATTCTTTCTTCCCTTGGATGCGCGCAAGCTCCAGCTCCTGTTGCTGGCTGTTGGTTCAGCCAGCTTTGCTGGAGGTGGTGGCGGTGGAGCAAAGCGGAGAGTGGAGTAGCTGGACGGTTGAAGGCCTGGGGCACACTGGCATCATACGCGTGGCGTCAATGGAAGCAGTCAGTCAGCTGCTGGATTTGCATGCTCATGCTTCGGCGGCGATGAACGCATCCATCCCTCCCCCTATTCAAGATAATTGTCGATGCGAACGGATGACAACCACCACGCCGGGATCAGATTCGCAGTCCATCCACTGACAGGAAGCAACACAGCGCATAGAATCGCCAGTCCTTTTCTATACAGCCATGCGAAACACCCGGAAGCCGCGGTGATCGCACCGGAGGAAAGCCACAGCGAGCTGTCACGGAGCAACCCCACCTCTGAGGCCTTCGTTACTTCGTCGTGCGCAGTCGGACTTCCATTCATAGTCCCCCAACGTATCCATAAGACCTTGGCTTCCAGCCCGCCATGCTTCCTATCTTCGCTGTTTCTCTTGCCAGCGGAAAGTGTTCCTTACAAAGAGGGTGCAATCTGATAAAACCTCGATTTCAAGGTTTGGCCTGCGCCTGCGTTCTTTGAACTTTAGCATCGGCAGGCGGAAGATATCAAAGAGAAGAGAACAACCGCGTCGAAGGCCGGAAGCGAGCAAGCGGTCTTCCTTCCTCCCTCCGAGCGCGCACGCGGTCCCCACGCCTCTCCGGTCGACCGCAGTCCAAGACGCAAGGCACGGTCTTCGGCTTGGGCGCAGCGGTGGTAGCGCGGGAGAACGATCAGGTGCAGAGAGTGAGCGTGTTTGCGCTGCTTCTTCTAGGCTGAATGCTGACCCTTGGGGCGCTTTCTCGGGTCTTTTTCGTGTGCAGCCAATCAAGCGGGCAGGACGTGGACGCCACGAGCCGTCGGAGGCGAGCGATGGAACATGGCGTCGCGCAGCAGTCCGTGGCGCGCGGGCTGAGCGATCGCGCGTACTCGTTCGCGTTACGCTCCGTGTCCGAGACGAAAGATACCGTGCGTTGGTCTGCAGATTTGGCTGGTGTAGGTAGTAGAACTGAGCTGACGACCTCTCCCTACGTTTTACCAGTTGATTTTGGTGTGCATTGGGCTGCTGGAGGCGCTGGACCGACTGCAGGAGCGGCTGCATCTGCCCACGTCCATCGTGAAGGAGCTGAAGCGGCGACTGGCTAAAATGGTGGACCGCTCATCGGCAAGCGGCGCGACCAAGTTCCCGAGCGCACGCACATTGGGTGACACCGTGGCCGAGAGTGAGGTGTGGGACGTCGCCCAGCCCGAGGAGGTGCACGGCGTGGTGCATTGGGTGCTGGCAGTTCTCAATTCGCTGCAGAGTCTGGCGGTGAGCGCGTCTCTGGGCGTGTGCCATGGGATCTACATCCTGATTATGAGTCTGCCAGGCGTGGCCACCGCCTGCTCGCTCTTCTACGGGCTGCTACATGCGGTGGAGGACACGCTGCGACTCTCGAGCGAGGAGATCATGGAGGCGGCATCGTCTGCCGGAGTTGGCTCTGGTCCCGGCAGCGGACGCAGTCGGGGCCACCACTTGCACCACCGCCACCATCGCAATGCCGAGAGTTACGTTGACGACCCCAGTCGTACGTTCCTACGCCGTGATCTGATGGTTCAGCACGGGTTCAATGTGGGCTGATGGAACTTTTCTATGCTGTTTTATTGTTGTAGTGACGGCGGTGGTGCTGGAATACAAGGAGAAGGAGTGCATGGTGCCCTCCAACATCGATCGGAGGATACGGCGCGTCATGCACTTCCAAATCCCGTTGCGGTCGTTCGAGGCGACTGTACGATT
>MBAC02008857.1:0-12072 GCA_001712635.2 Nothophytophthora sp. Chile5
CGGTCGTCGGCGTCGGGGTGGTCGTCGGAGCCGCTGTCGTCGGCGTGGGGGTCGTCGTGGGAGCTGCGGTGGTCGGCGTCGACGTGGTGATCGTGATGACCGTCACTGGCGCCGTGGTGGTCGTGGTTGTCGAGTCCGCGTCGTTCGAGATCCACGACGAAGCGCTGGAACCTGCAGGCTTCACTGTCTCCGGCATCATGTCGGCCTTGGAGAGTCCGCCAAAGTTGTAGCCTCCCATCTGCTGCCAAAGTGCAGCGATCGCCGAATTCCCGAAGCCACTAGTCGCCGCTTGTCCAGCAGAGCCGGAGGAAGACGTCGTGGTCGTCGTCGTGCTCTCCTCCCCGGGGGACGAAGACGTGGTCGTGGTTGTCATGGTGGAGCTGTGTTTCCCGCCAGTTCCAGACGTCGTGGTCGTTGTGACGCTGCTCGTCGAATACCCCGTGACTCCAGTGTCCGCGCTGCTGGCGATGCCGCCTAGCGTTGTCGTCGTGCCGGTGCTAGCGCTGCTTGGCGTGCCGCTGCTGGTTGTCGTCGTATGGGTCGTGCTGCTGACCGGTGAACCGCCGCTGTACGTCGTGGAGGTCCTGGTGCTGCTGCTCTTGTGCCAGCTCCGCAGCCGTCGGCCGGTCGACACTGTCGACACCGTGGAGGCACTGCCACTGCTGAGCGACGAGCCGTTGTGCGTTCGGTACGCCTTGCCCACGTACGTGGCGAACTCCTCGTTCGTGAACAGCGAGAAGGGCGACATGGTCGAGAAGTTGGCGCGCGGGTTCAGCGCCTGCATGGCCGTGATGTTCTGCTTGGTCATGTAGAACCGCTGCAGATGGTCCTCCTCGTCGTCGTCGATGCTGCGCTCCTCGGAGCTGGGCGGCATCCAGCCGTTGGCCTGCGCCATGTCGCCGAACGCAGCCTTCCACTCGGCCAGCTCGGCCTGCGTCTCGTTGCGCTCCGCCAAGTAGCGGTGGTAGTTCAGTCCGGCGTGCATCTGTCTCGCTTCCGCAGTCGGGGCACAAGCCACGGCCACCGCGAGCGCGGCAGCTCCAAGCAGTCTCCAAGCAGCAACGCCCTCCCCCGCAGGTTTCATGCTCTCTATCTGTCTACGGAATGAATTGTTTGTATTGGAGCGGGCGGCGAGTGGGAAATCGCAGAGTGAGTCGAACGGCAGGAGAGCGACGGGAAAGCGGTGGAGAGATGGAGAGTCGAGATGCAAAGGAGCGTCGCGGCCGCGTTGTTTGAATCAGTGGACAAGCGCGAGGCCGGATGCCACTCTTGGGGGCTCTACAGCTGGGCGAAGGCGGCTCGGCAGTCCAGCGCAGTCTCGAGCGGCGAGGCGAGCGGCACGCTGTCGCCTCCCAGTAGGTTGGCGCATGTAGAGTCGTCTTGATCATCCGCTCGCGATGGCCGTGGTGTTACGCGGCTTCGGCGATCCCAGCTGGCTCCTGACTGCCAGCCGACGAATGGCGATGCGCCACTTACGGGTCTTCACTTATTCATGTATAGCCATCTCCGGGTGACGAAATGTGCGATCGGAGCAGTCAAGTTTGTCGATTATCAAAACACGCGAGAAACCTTAAAATACCCGGAAACGGCAAGAAGTCAGCGTCGCTGACACTGTCGCCGGCTGGTGGATCTGTGAGATCTTGGACTCCAAGTTGGATCCTTCTTGGCCCGAGGCTTGGCCCAAGGGTCCCGCACTTGCGCTTGCTGATTATGCAGTGGGCGGCTTACGTCCCCGAGGAGAGTGGCATCGGGACGAGCGGGCGCCTCCTTCGTTGCAGCACTGCGGAGCTTCCAGCCACGTAAACGGCAGCACCTGGCGACTCGGAAGCATGCGCCCGGACAGCCAAAACTGTCGCCGATGCAGGCAAATCGCGGTCTTCCGTATCAGATGCAGCAGACACTCAATGGATCCATTGGATCGTATCATTTGGTGCACTCGGCGGTGGCCGCCACAAGCTGGACCGAGGACGATCTGGTCAACAAAGCGAAAGGCTCTGGCTGTCATACGCCGCCCATATGGACGGGCGAGTGGGAATCATTTGCTTCCTTCAATATGTGCTGGCCACACCGCCAGCCGACGCGCTTCTGAACGCTGCGGAATCCTTGTGTGCCCTGATGCAAGCCAAGCGAACGAGTGCTGGGCCTCAGGTGGCTGGTCTCAGCTTAAGCCTTCCAACGAGGCGTGCTGCTTCGAATGGCCCAAAGATTCCGAACGCAACGTATCCGCATCGTAGTGTGGGTGCGAAGACTGACGTACATGGCGTGGTTAGCGGTGAACCGCGTGGCATTTTGTTGCGAAATGCAGGGGTATTCCGACACGCACGAGATCCGAGAGACGGACGCCATTTTGACACTTCATGCGGATGTTGGGCAATCGTCGGCCTAAGCACGAGCCCGAAACCAGGGAGTGCTGGGAGCGGATGGTAGGTGGAGCGAGCTACCGACCGCTAGCATTGCCGGTAGACCAAGCTCCAATTTGCGAAGCACTCTGCGACAGCTACACGACTTCGACGTACGTTCCGGTACTGTTGTTGGGTATTGATCAGACTGAGTGCAGCCATGGCCAATAAGCTTAGAGTAATCAACACATACCTGGGGGCTGTTGCGTTGCAAATGGACCCCCAACTGCGCTATAATAATCTCGACCTAAAAAGAGTGGCGACCATGTCATAGCGGCGGTCGAGCCCTCGGAGGCGACCTCGACATTCTCTCCAAAGGTCCCCGCCAAACAGCGAATGGAGATCGACGATCACGGTGCAAAGGGGAAAGCCTCTCAACGTGCATGTGGCTACACAATCCAACGCCGTTTGACCGCGAGGCACAGCGAGTCGTATCCATGTGGGAATTTGGCATGCGCGGCCAAAAAAATAGACCACCAGGTGATTTCTCGGCAAACGGGTGCACGACTGAAGGTTTTCTGATACAAAGCGCTGTTTCGAGCTGAGATGCAACTAAAATGGCCGAGGATCCGTTGCTTGACACTGTTCAGCTGCTCCCAAGAGGACGTCTCGATCGGCTTTTGAAACGCGTTTCTCGAGGAACGGGTGGCTCTGAAACAGAAGTGCGCCAGGAAGGCAGTTGCCAGAACACACCCGGATTGCCAGCCGTGACTCCACACATATGCCGTACGCCAAATGACGCCATTGCCGACAAATGATACATTCTGTTCCATGTTGCCTTGGGCGGAGCCAGCCCGCCCGCACAGTACAAACCAGCCGATTGAGGCTGGCATCCACTACCCATGTTTAATGCATTGGACAGAATGGGGCGCCACAGACGCGGGAATCCGATAGTGAGCGGCTCGAGACGGACTAAATTGGCATGGCAAATCTCAACTTTGACCGATCTTCAAAGGGGACAAAGCAACAAACACATGCATTCTGCGAAAATTTGAAACCTCTGAAATCGTAAATATCAGGGATTTGGAGTGACTGGTCGCAAATTACTTGTTTACTGTAGGCAGGCAGAAACGATGACTTGCTGAATTATGATATTTAACCTAAATATAGATCGATCAAATATAGAAGAGGGGCAACTGGCTAGTAGACATTTCGTTTACTTGAAGGTGGCACGCATCTCGTAAAGGAGGACTCCATCCACCTGGTTCGGCGGCGCCAATAATCCCCAGCCCCTCCCACCAAAACGGCAGAGCTGCCGCTGCTGGCGCCTGCCTCCGCCCGCCCAGCCCAGGCTTTGTCTCCAGGTGCTGTCGGTTGTTGGCTGTTCGAACGCTGGCGTGGAATTGAGTCCACTCCAGATGGGCGACGTAGAGTCCTTGTGGCATTGGACAGGTGGGTCAGATCAATGGGCAATGCTGGCCTCTTCCAAGCCGCCAATCTGCTGGATCCCTCTGTTCGAACGCCGCACTGCAAGGCGCTCGAAGCGCTTTAATCAGAACCACCGCTCCTCTCTCCTTCGCCTCTTCCAATTCATTTTCGAACTTGCTTCGTTGCCGCCAAGCATTGTCAGCATTGTCAGCATTGTCGATTAGGCTTGCAAACAAGAGCGCCAACCGCAAGAAATCGAAAGCAAAGAAGCTCACCATGAAGCCCGCAGTCTCGGTCGCTTCGGTGGCGTTGGCAATGGCCGTTCTAGCAGCCGGCGTGCCTGGCGGACTCAACGTCATGGTCACCGATGCCCGACCGATGCATGCCGGTATTGTACACCTGTACGACCGCTACCTGGCGGAAAAGGAGGACGTCTCCGCTGAGTTGGACGACTGGTTGAGCAACTACGGCCCTTCAGGCCCGAAGAACGGCTGGATGCCAGTCACGGAATCTCGCAGTGCCGACGATGCACTGGAGGACCAACGGCAACGTTTCTTCCTGACAAAGCAGCAGATCGCTCAGGCGCAAGCGGCTAACCCGGACGCTCACTTCGGCACGGATGGACCATTCACGCTTATGACCCAAGAGGAGTTTGCAGCGTTCGTGTCCAACGCGCACCTTTCCGGGAACAGCACAGCGATCGCTGCAATGACGACGACTCCAACGGCTACGCCAGTCCCGACGACGCGGCAGCTCCGCTCGGCTGGTTCTCACCACCATTACAAGGGGCAGTGGAGCTTTGGAGACCTCTCTCCGAATGACGTCGCCCAGATCGCCAGTGCCGTCAGTGCTAACACAGGGAGTGACACGACGTACTCCTCGACCGCTACCGGTTCATCTTCCACCCCGGAAGGCAGCAGCTGGCACCGCTCATGGGGCAAGAGCTGGGGAACGAACTCCGATGGCACTTCTTGGTCGAAATTTTGGGGCTCCACGGATACTCCGACCACCGAGTCTCCTGCCAAGCAGTCGACTGTCACTACGGCACCTACTCCTGATACGGAGACACCGTCTGAAACGAGTGCAGATAGTGCTAAGCAGTCTCCGATCACTGACGCGCCAACGACAGCAGCGCCGACCCAGGCGCCTACCACCGCACCGCCTACCACCGCACCTACTACTGCACCGCCGACTCAAGCGCCTACAACACAGGCCCCGACGACTCAGGCTCCAGTGACGGAGGAAGCCACTTCATCCACTACCGCAAGTGACTCGGATTCAGTTGACTGGAGCACGTCAGCGTGTGTCAACCCTCCTCGGATGCAGGGCCAGTGCGGCAGTTGCTGGGCGTTCGCGACTGTGGGAGCTGTCGAAGCTGCACAGTGCATTGCCAACGGCGACAGCTCTGCCGCCACGTACTCGGAGCAGCAGCTCGTGAGCTGCGACTCGCAGAACTACGGCTGCAACGGCGGAGCACCCGTCTACGCAATGGAGTACGTCCGCGACACAGGCTTGTGCTCGGGAAGTGACTACACGTACACTTCGGACGAAGGGAGTGTTGCCTCGTGCTCGAGTTCATCATGCTCCAAGGCCCAGACAGGTATCAAAGGCTACGTCCAGATTGACGCGGGGGACGAGAGTGGATTGATCAGTGCAGTGCAGACCCACCCCGTGATCGTGGCGGTGGCTTCGAGCAACAACGCCTGGAAGCAGTACCAGGGCGGCGTGATCTCCTCCTGCGAGACCACTGAAGTGGACCACGCCGTGCTTGTTGTGGGCTACGACGCCACGACGCTCAAGATCAAGAACTCCTGGAGCACGGACTGGGGCGAGGACGGTTACGTGCGGATGAGCCGCAGCACCAACGGCAACGGCGTCTGCGAGGTTCTCAGCGATATGTCTCACCCGGACATCTGAGTCGAGGGTTGACGCCGTGCCGGGCACATGGAAGGTGTATCATATTGGTTTAGGCACTGTCCAGCCTTGGTTGTTGTGAGCGAGAGCGTGTTGCGTCCATATATTCATACCGTATCTGGAAACCGACAATAGAATTTGTTTGAGTCTAATGACTATGATGACTAGCTCGAAAAGATCGCCCACTTCAACCAGGTCCCAATCTTATTTGGATTGCCTCGATTTTGGGCTCCTGATATTAGCAGTGTGATGTATGCCACCCTATTCTCAGATTTCTTCCACTCAGATTAGGATCCGCCTAGCATAAACATGACCAGCAGCTCCGCCCCACAATCGTGATTGCTCGCTCTCCATGCCTCTGCTCTCCACGCATCTCCGCTTCGTCTCTTCTCGCGCCGCCCGCTTTGCCACCCCCCGCGTCGCGTCCACCATGAGCCCTTCGCGCCAGTTCGCGACCTCCCCGGCGGCCACCGCCACGGCGCTCACGCGCTTTGTGGACGAGAATGGCGCCATTCGCTGCGGCCAGCGCACGGACGACGGCTCCACGGCTCGACTGGTGGAAGGCGACGACCCGCTGGGCAGTCTGCTCTTCACGGGGGAGACAGCCAGCGTCGAGAAGGTGCTGGCGCCCGTGGTGCCTTCGCAGATCTTGTGCATTGGCCTGAACTACCGCAAGCACGCCAAGGAGACCAACATGCCTGAGCCAGAGTTCCCCGTGCTGTTCACCAAGGGGCTGAACGCGCTGCAGCACCCGCACGACCCCGTGGTGATCCCACGCATCGCGTCGGACCCGCCCGAGGTGGACTACGAGTGCGAGCTCGCCGTGGTGCTCAAGGAGGAGTGCTTGAATGTGACGGAGCAGGAGGCGCTGCAGTTCGTGGGCGGCTACACGTGCGCGAACGATATCTCGGCGCGTCGCTGGCAGGGCAAGAAAGGCGGCGGCCAGTGGTGCCGCGCCAAGACCTTTGACACGTTCTGCCCGCTGGGCCCCGTGCTCATGACCCCCGCAGTCATCCCGGACCCGCAGGCGCTCGAGATCGCCACGTACCTCAACGGCGAGCAGGTGCAGAAGTCCAACACGGGCGACATGATCTTCTCGGTGGCACAGCTCATCAGTCAGCTCTCGCAGGACTGCACGCTTCCCAAGGGCACGCTCATCCTCACGGGGACGCCAGAGGTAGGCGAGGCTGCTTTCCTGTTGTGTTGTATAGGGGGGAGACTCATCCGTCGTTCTTGTGTGTGTTGGCTGCTCTTGCCAGGGTGTGGGCTTCACCCGGAGCCCGCCACTCTTCCTGGCGCCGGGAGACATGGTGGAGATCGAGATCGCGCACATTGGCAAGCTCGTGAACCCCGTTGTCAGCGCTTCGGCGCTTTGAGTGTAGCTCATGTCTCTGCTGCGAGCGGCTAGTGCGGATTCTTTTTCTTTTCTCGGTAGCGCTGGAGTCTGATTCCCTGAACAGCTCAACACGAATCCGCCTTTTGCTGTCGTCGATTCGTAGGACGCGAATGTTCTTCCGCTTCTCCAAATGTCAGACAGCGCTTGGCAGACTCGGGGACTGTGAGATCGAGAGCTTCATGTTGTAAATGCTGCTTCGTTTTGTTGGACCGCCCAACACGATTGGCGAGAGGGAGAGCCGCGCTCGCTCGGTGCGTTCCTCCCCATGTCCTTACTGTTTCTTCAGGAGCGGTGCTGCGGCACTTCAAGTACGACTTGCTGCTTGGGTGGGGGGAACGCTTGCTCTGCACGCCAGCTGATGGAAGGAAGAGCGAGAAAACACGTTGCCAGGAGCTTGATTGGGTTAGAAGAGACCCACGCTTTGTCCGTGGAATCAGGGAGTCATTTCCCCTCGTCGCATATAAGACGAAGCAAAGTCAGCGCGCTGCACTTCTCCAGCGCTTGATGGCAGCGAAGCGACGGTTGGACGGAAGCAAGCGCTTGGCGTCTGATTCCTGGCATGTTTACCCAGTTCCGCACGCAAATGACGTGTGTGTCGTGAGTCAGTGGGCAGCGAGAGAGCACGCTGATGCCATGGACGAAAACCCAGGACGCTCCCTGCATGCGAAGCTCGTCAGCATGGCTGGGAAGGGAGCTTCGCTGAGGAGATCAGGTGCTGAACCGAAGCGCTGGTGCTTTGGGTTCAGAAAGGCCGCGCAATCAAGCGCATGCTTCGCAGCCAGAACTGACCGACCGTGGCCGCCGAACGAGCCCGGCGTCATGCAGTTGTGAGCTGAATTCAGCAGAGTTGACTGAAACCCGGAAGAAATGGAACCGCTGTGGGCCAGTTCGAAGGTGGATATCGGCGCCCATGCGACGGGTTGATGGATGTCTGCCAGGTACTGCGTGGAGCAGCGAAGAGAAGAAGAACAAGGAGGAGAAGGAGGGAGAGGAAGCATTCAGTCCAAGCGCATGCAGCTTCAGCTCGCGCCTCTTGAAGCTCCACGCAACCCGACAGCATCGGGCCACTTCATCGGGTTACTTAAGCGGCGGTACCACACCAAGCGGTACCACCACCTCCACGCCCTCCTCACGCTTTCTTCTTCTTCTCCCGCCCTTCCCAGCAAGTTGCGGACGCTCGGTCACCGCATCAAATTAGCTACGATTCGCCCGACGGAACCACACACACGAGAAGAAGAGGAGGACTCGCTACTTCGGACAACTTTCTGGGGCTGGCTCTGCCATGGCAGCAGGGAGATCAATAGGAGTCGTACATTATTATCCAGACACTCGTACCTATCCTAGGAACTGACTGGCGTGTTCTCGACACGTTCGTAGAACAACAGCCGTGGTGACCTGCGGAGGTCGGGGACGCGGCGATTCATGTACAGTACCGACACTGGTTCATGTAGTGGACAATGGTGAACGAACTGTACAAAAGCCCCCTCATCTTGCACAGCGACAAACGCACTTCGACCCGCCTCGGATGCAGGCAGCAGAAGTCGGAGAAGAAGCTTTAAGCTTCTTGTGGTTCTTGTGCTTGCTGGATTTGACGCCGCCGCCCAGCATCAGATTTCACTTGGTCTTTGTAAGCCGCCTCACGCTTGTGGCTTCGCAGCGAAGGCTATCCCCACCCCTTTCCTTCTGAAGTAACAAGACAACTTTGGACAGAAAGGAAGAGCGCTCTATTCGGGTGCGAACAGGGGAGGGGGAGGGGAGGGGACGGTGTGTTGCTTTGCGCTGTCTGTCCGTGGACCCGCCCCCCTCGGGGGTAATCCCTCCCGTGCGCTTAAGTATCGAAAAGCAAGGCGACGGAAGCGCGGCAAGGCACGAGAGCAAGCACCGACCGACCGACCGATCGCACGGGACGCGGACGCCCTGCGGACGGAACCAGCCACGCGCGGCCGCCCGACCCGAGCCAGCCCGCCCACCAGCCCGTCAGCTCGCCAGCCCCACCCTTCGCCAGCTCGGCGCAGCCCAGCGCAGCCCCTCCGCTCTCTCCCTCCCGCTAAGTCCACGCCCGCATGCCCCACCGGAGGACGCTGGGGGCCACGACGACCACGGCGACGACGACCACGACAGAGGCGCTTCCCGCCCGCGCGGACGCGGCCGCGGACGAGGCGTATCTGGCGCAGCGCCAGTCCACCATGGACTCGGCCACGCTGGACAAGCTGCTCAAGGCCGAGAAGAACCTGGCGCAGGCCGGCCAGGCCACCACCAACGTCTGGAAGCTCATCGGCAAGCTGCCGAGCGAGGAGGGCGGCGAGAGTCCTCCCGGCCGCGCGCACAGCCAAGACGGCAGCGGCCTCTCGTCCACAACCCTCCGCGACACGACCATCCGCGAGGAAGAGCCGCGCGGCCGAGCCAGCGTGTACCACACGCCTCCGACCGGTGGCGGCTGGTCGTCCACGGCGCCGGCCGCGCCGCTCGACCTTTCGGCCGACAGCGCCGACGCTCGCGCGGACGCCAGCCCCCGCTATCACATGGAGATCCCTCGATTTACTGACATGGGGCGCAGTTCCCTCGGCAGCTACGCCAGTACTGCCCCCGGTAGTCTGTACGAGCGGCCACTAGGGTTTTCGTCCACGAGACCCGTGATAGACACGTTGAGCGACCACGCGACGTCCAACTTCCTGGGGGAGACGGGGCGCAGTCGATCCACCCACAGCAACAACCAGAACCACCAGAACGTGTTCGGCTTCACGCGCCACCTCCCGCCACTTAGTGACGTGACGCTCTTCACCTTCACAGTCAAGAAGAGCGACAGCGTGCTGGAGAAACTGGGCAGCAAGCGCGCCAGCATCCAGCTGCAGGTGGACGTGGACGAGCGGATGCTGTACTTCCTGTCGGCCCACGACGCCCGCGAAGAGTACAGCTGCGCCGCCGTGACGGCCAAACCGCAGTCGCGGTTGGGCATGCAGCTCAAGATCCAGACGGGCGCGGTCGGCGGCGGCGTGAGCAAGAAGATCACGTTCTACAGCACGGAGGACCGC
The DNA here is from genome assembly GCA_001712635.2 of Nothophytophthora sp. Chile5. NCBI lineage: Eukaryota > Oomycota > Peronosporomycetes > Peronosporales > Peronosporaceae > Nothophytophthora > Nothophytophthora sp. Chile5. The sequence goes on from MBAC02008857.1 coordinate 10,110, forward strand.
GCCAACTTCGTGGAGGCGCTGGAGCAAGGCAAGGTGATGCCCAATAAGAAGCCACCGGCTCCGCGGCCGATGCTGGCCGTGGACACGACGGTCTCGGGAATGTCGGCGGTCGCAGGCTCGGCGTCGTCCATTGCGACCACCGTGGACGACGGGACGTCCTCCATGGTCTCCAGTAACATGGAGCGGTCGCGACTGCGAGAATCGCTGGTGAATGACCACTTCACGCTGCTGCCCGGCGAGGCCGTGCTGGAACACGTGCAGCGCGTCACGAACCTCGTGGTTATGTCGCAGAGTGACCGCGCAGTGCAGGGCGTGCTGAAGATCACGTCCTTCCGCATCACATTCGTGCCGTACGACGCGTCATGGAAGTTCGGGTCCTTCGAGCTGCCGCTGGCCGCCATCGACCTCATCACGCGCGACGGGCTCATGCTACTCATCACCTGCAAGGACCTGCGCACGCTGCGGCTGGCCATGCATGACGCCTACTCGCGCAAGAAAGGTTACGACCAGCTGCCGTCCACGCCCGACTTCCGGTGGCTCAACCTGCTGACGCTGCGCATGAAGCCGCCCAACATGATCGGCGCGCTCTTCGCCTTCGACTTCCACACAGAGAAGAGTAAGGAACGCGGCGCGCCGCTGGGCGAGAAGCACAACGGCTGGTTCGTGTACTCACCCTTCGCGGAGTACCAGCGGCTGGGCTTCCTGGCCGCCAAGAAGGAGATGGAGGAGGAAGGTGTGGTCACGTGGAGACTGCTCAAGAACTCCAAGTTCCGCTTCAGCCCCACGTACCCACAGCTCATGGTGGTGCCGTCGCTCATGTCGGAGGAGCAGCTGGTGCAGTCAGCGCGCTTCCGTTCACGTGCGCGACTGCCGGTCGTGGTCTGGCGCCACCCAGTGAACAAGAGCGTGCTGTCCCGCTCGAGCCAGCCCAACTACGGTATGGCCGGTAATCGATCGGAGGCCGACCGTCTGCTGTTGCGGGCGTACCGCGACTCGGCTAACAAGAACAGCTCGGGCACGTCGCCGCCACTGCACATCATCGATGCGCGGAAGCCCATCGCCACGAAGGGCAACCGGTTAAAGGGCAAAGGTACGACAAGCGGCAGTGAACTGGGCTGGACAGCGAGAAGGACAGACTGACTGATTGTTGCGACTGTGGCTGTGGATTGTGACTGACAGGCGTGGAGAACTCGCAGCACTACGACAACGCGACAATAGAATTTATGGGCATCGCCAACATCCACAAGATGCGCGAGTCCTTGGACGCGCTCAAGTGTACGTTTGGGGAGCTGAAACGCCTTGTGTGTGTCTGTACTTGATGGATGGCTCACCTTTTGGTTGATGTGCGCTGATTACAGCCTTGGTCAGTCCAAGCAGCGTCGAGGACGGGGACAAGCACTATCACAACCGCCTCGAGAGTGAGTGGATGGACTGGCGTGTCGCCTGCATTATTGGGAGGAGTCGCAGCGTGGACTAACACTAGCGTTCGTGTGTTTGATAGACACTCGGTGGTTAAAGCACGTGATGCGCGTGCTGTCGGGCGCCCGACGAGTGGCCGAAGTGCTGCACGAAGACGGCGCCTCGGTGCTCGTGCACTGCAGCGACGGCTGGGACCGCACGCCGCAGCTCGTGGCGCTCGCGCAGCTCATCCTGGACCCCTTCTACCGCAGCATCCGCGGCTTCGCCGGCCTGGTGGAGAAGGAGTGGTGCTCGTTCGGCCACAAGTTCGCGGACCGCATCGGCGTGGGCAAGGACATCACGGACCAGCCGAACGAGCGGTCGCCGGTGATGCTGCAGTTCCTGGACTGTGTGTGGCAGATGACGCGGCAGTTCCCGACGTGCTTCGAGTTCAACGAGAAGTTCCTGCTGCACATCTCGGACTCGCTCATCTCGGGGCTCTACGGCACGTTCCTGTACAACTCGGAGCGCGAGCGCGTGCTGGACAAGGTCTGGGAGCGCACCG
>MBAC02008858.1:0-22753 GCA_001712635.2 Nothophytophthora sp. Chile5
AGCTCAGCGAGACGCGCTACCGCGAGTGCTACCTCTACTGCGTGAAGATGATGCGCACCATGTACCAGAAGTGCCGCCTCGTGCACGGGGACCTGAGCGAGTACAACATCCTGTACTACCAGACGCGTCTGTACTTCATCGACGTGTCGCAGTCGGTGGAGCACGAGCACCCGAGCGCCAACGACTTCCTGCGCAAGGACTGCCGCAACATCGCGGACTACTTCCGCAAGACCGGCGGGCTGAACCCCATGACGACGCAGGAGCTCTTCGACTTCGTCACGGACCCGCGCATCGCCGACGAGGACGTGGACGAGCATCTGGAAGCCATCCAGCGCGTGATCGCCGAGCGGCCAGTCGAGCGCACCAACGAGGAGCAGGTGGACGCCGCCGTCTTCATGAGCACCTTCATCCCGCGGTCTCTGGGCGAGGTGCTGCACTCGGAGCGGGAGCAGATGGCGTACCAGGAAGGCACCATGGAGAAGGCGCTGGTGACGGCCATCTCGCGGCTCGAGGTGGAGCACGCGACGCCGCCGGTGCCAGCCACCCAGGGCACGCGGCTGATGGACATTCTCAACGAGGACGACGACCGGGAGCTGGACTCGGAGTCCAGCGAGGACGAAGACAGCGATGAGGACGACGAGGAGGCTGGCGATTCTGAGAGCGACGAGGACGAGGACGAGGACGAAGAAGAGGAGGATCCTACGGGCCGCGTGCCTCTCACTGACGAACAGCGAGCGGCGTTCCGACAGCAGAAGCGCGAGGAGCGCGAACAGCTGAAAGCGATCGAGAAGCAGAACAAGAAGGCACGCAAGCAAGAGACGAAGGACGAGAAGAAGACAAAGCGGCAGACCAAGATCCCCAAGCACGTCAAGAAGCGGCACAAGAAGCTGGCGCATCAGAAGGGCAAGAAATAAGGCAAGGCAATGAATGGCGTTGATTTCGTTATGTAGTGCACCAGGGCGTAGGCGTCGGTCTCTTGGCTGGCTGGAGCCTTCCGAAGCCGCGTTAGCTCGCTCACTCTGCCTTCTCGCTCGCTGCCAGGTCGTCGCCTGCTGCAGACGCCTGTCCTTCTTCCTTCGGCTTCCCTTGAGTCTGTTGCTGCAGCAGATCCGTGCGCGTGGAGTGGCCGCCGCGCAGCATTTGGGCGGCCCACCGCCCGATTTTGCGTCGACGCTGGACACGCAGAGACGTTAGAGACGTTAGAGCGCTATGACCACTTGCCACCAGTCAAGAGGCGAGTCTCTCTTCCTTTTCCCTACGAGAGGGACGTACGTGGATGTACAGCGTCGCGGTTCCCCAGCTCATGGCGAAGGTGAGGCTCTTGACGACCTCAAACAGCCCCGTGCGAAGCACGTGCGACGTCGAGAGGAAGAACGCGCCCTGTTTGAGCTTCTCAGCCGCCAGCGAGATGTCCTTCCACTCCCTGGAACAGAAGCAGCAGCATCGCAGCGTGAAAAACGGTCGGAGCAAGAGCCAGAGGTTATCTGCTGGGTGCGGCAGGAAGACGGACGCACTTGTCGTTGAAGCACGTGCCGTGGCAGAAAACCACGTCGCCGTCCTCCCACTTGGTGGTCAGCAGACTGCCTGTGATGAAATCAATGTCCGTCCTCAGCAGCGGACTCTTCTGCTTCTCGAGCGCCGCCTTGCGCTTCTCGGCGCAGTTCACAAGCGGCTGCAGGCAGGAGCATCAGGCGTCAGCTGACGGCTCAAAGCAGGCCAGAAACGCAAGCCAACGCAGTGCGTTCTCACCTCAAGCAGCTCGATCCCGATGGCCTGGTCGAACGGGTGCACCAAGCTGGCCGCGAGCACCGCCTTGCCGGTGCCAGAGCCCTATCAAACCCCAAAACAACCACACGACTTCGTCAGGAGAGAGGTGGCGAGAGCTGCAGAGCAAGCAGGACAAACGACGCACCAGGTCGTAGAAGACGGCGTGCTCCGGCAGCGACGGAGCCACCCACCGCATGACATCCGCGAACGGGAAGAACAGGATCTCGCCATACACCTACAGAGCAGCGGAGGTAGTCAGAGGAAGGCATTGGACGGTGGTCTTGGTGGCACATGTTGATAGCCAGCAGACGCCTCCACCTACGTAGGAAGACTTGATGAGGTTCGAGCTCTTGCGCGCCTCGCTCGACAGCTCCTTCGCATACTACACATACAGGCACCACGAAGCATCCACCAGTAAATGGCAAAGGTCGAGGCGGAAGGAAGGAAGCACCCAACTACACTGTAGGTCCCACCTCCGTGCCGAATCCGCGGTAGGCGCGCTCGAAGGCGGCGAAAGGCTGCTCAAAGATCATGCCCAGCACGAAATCCGACACCTTGAGCTCCGAAATCTCCTCGCGCGTCACCTGTCGCCACGCGCAATTGCAGCAAACGAGGAAGCGCACAAAGCCGTCGTCATGATCACGTTACTCGTCTACTGCCTCGCCATCGCATGGTGCTCCGCTCACATCTGGCACGAGGCGCTTCATGTCCTGCAACGCGCCGCTACCACGGAGCTGGGCCACGCCCTCAGCGGACCGCAGCAGCGTCTCCACGCGCTCGCGGGCCTCGAGCGCCTTCTTCTCCGCCTGCAATCGCCAGTCAGACCGCAGATCAATGACGCGACACTTGCGTCAATGTTCTCTCCCCAAGAAACGACCAGGAAGCCTCGCGAGAGCCGCCCGCACCTGCTGCCACGTCGTGTCCGCCGGATCGTAGTCCCGCAGCCGAGGGGCCAGTCGCTGCAGCTCCGCCACCATCGTCTCCAGATCCGCCGCCATGTTCCTTGCTCGATCGATTCTTCTCGAGCTTTTCTTCGTTTGCGTTTGCTCGGCGATCTGGAAAGTGCAGCCAAGGGCCACTAATGGAAGCAAGGGCTGTTTTATGCATGCGCGTCAAGAGATCCGTCCAATGATTGGGCAGTTTAACGTGCTTTCATTGGCTAAAATGCGAGTCAATCGTTCTTTCTGGTGCCTGCTGACGTCGCCGCTGCTGACGCGCCCTGCGCCGCTCCTCCTGCCGCTGCTGCTGGACCCGACGATGACGCGTCCTCCTCCTCGGCCGCGCTCCTGCGGCTCATGAGCACGGTGCAATAGGCCTGCATCGCCTTCTTGCCGCTGCTCAGCACCAGGTCCCGCGTCTCGTGCAGCGCGTTGATCTCGCGCTTGGTGTCGCGCTGCACCTGCTGGATCTCGCGCAGACACTTGTCCTGCTCGCGCTGCGCCTCGGCCGCGTAGCCCTTGTGCGTCTTGCGTCGGTAGCTGCGCGCATTGCACAATTGCCACAGAGTGTTAGACACGAGGAAGTGTTGAGGGCTTTCCCAGCCACGATCGACGAACTCAGGAAACGCACACTCTCCGGTAGGTCTCCTCGCCTCCGACCGCGCAGTCCGCGGCGGGCGTGGTGCGCAGCACGAAGCAGGCCTTCTTGGCGTTCTTGGTGGGCGAGCGGAAGTACTCCTTCATGAGCGGACTCAGCTGCGCCGCGTTGAACAGCGACCGCTGCTGGTGACGGCGGAAGAGACGCGCTGTGCCCAGGCCGTCGCCGTTGTCGTCGTCGGCGGCGGCGGACCGCACACGAAGCTCCAGGATCTTGGCGATGCTGTTGTCACTGAGCGCCTGTTTGCCGAGGTACGAAGCCTCACTGGCCGATCTGGCGAGGCCGCCGTTGGCTTGCAAGGTCTGCGGGGATGGAAGTCTCGGCAGATGCGAGAGATCTCGGGGGCTGGAGTTCTGGAGCGAACTGGCCACTGTCAGTCCCGTGTCGATGCCTGCAGAAGCGGATGCTGATGCCGCCAGCTTCCCGGCGGGCTTCCCCTTGGCTCCCAGGTCCTCCACCACTTCCTCGGGAAAGTATTGACGCCTCATGGCCTGCACAGACGTCGGCGTCATCTTGAGTCCGAGCAGCAGTTGGCACACGAAGAGGTACACTTCGTTCTTGAAGTCGGGCGTGTAGAGGTGGCGAGAGCCCGGGAAGAGATAGTGGAAGCCCCAGCAGACGCCACTGGCGACGGCGTACGGGTAGATGCGGAAGAGGTAGTCCATACTGCCGTGCAGCATGGCCACCATCTTGACGTATTTGGCGCTGAGCTCGTCCACGAGCACTCGCTGCTGAGCCATCGAGTCCTTCTGGTAGAAATGACAGAACCCCAGCCAGAAGACCTCTTCGAAGAGCGCACCGGAGAGCTCCGACAGCAGGAAGTGCTTGAAGTTGGGCCGGCCGTGGCTGATGTGCATGCGCTCGAGCGTGTGCTGCAGCAGCAGATTCGTGTTCATGTAGACGCTGCCTCTGGCGTTCGGAGCTCCGCTGGCGCCACTGGCGTCGCTGTCGCTCGCGCCATAGACGAAACTCTCGACCGTGCGGGTGATGTGGCCCTCGATACTGGCCTGCAGCTGCTTCTCGATCTGCCCCCGGGCATTGCGGCGGTTCTCGCCCTTGTGCAGCTCCATCTTCTTCTTCTTGAGCACCTGCTGTTTGCATACACGGAAGAAACTGAGTCGATACGCCGATGATTGGAGAGGCAGAAGGAGTGGCAAAGCCCAACGTACCGCGTGCGCCCGAGTCTTCTCGTCCGGTCCGAAGAGCCGCTCCAGCATGGCCTGGTTGCTGGCGAGGGTGGACGACGAGACGGCGCGGGCCTTGGCGGACGCCCCGCCTCGACTTTCCAGTGAGTCCTGCAGCGCCGGCACCAGTTTGGAGCAGTAGTCCGAGTTCACGCGGAGATCGCACTCGAGGCCGTGCTTGCGGTTGTTGGCTGCAGAGCAAGAGAAGCGCGAGGCATGAGGTGATCCCCTGAGAGTTCCAATGACTACTACCACTGGACGCACCAGTCGTCTGTAGCGAGTTGAGCCGGGAGGAGATGATGCCGATCATCTGCGCCGTGATGGCCTCCTTCTGGTGCAGCGACTGCTTCACTTCCAGCTCATCGTCTTCCGTCCAAGCGGCGTGGTTGCCTCGCCACGCCATCAGGTTGCTCTGCTCTTTGTCTCGTAGGACAGAGTGACGGCTTCTTGGAGGCGTTCGAAGAACTCAAATGTATGTCGAGATGGCCGCCGCTATTTATACGTGGAGCTCGCTGTCTCCACTGCACTCGTCCTCTGTGGCCATGGAAATCTACTGCGAGCCTCTGGAGATGACAGCGAAGCAGCACCAGAGTTGAAGGCGATCTGTGATGCCAGCCAAGTGCACTCGACATCAGAGACAACTTCAACTTGCCATGTTGAAGCCAACCGAGGTCGTCTTGGTCGCACTCGCTGAGGCTTGCGCTCCCTCTCCGTCGTTTGGGTCTGTCTTCCCCAACTGCCGCTTCGACGGACAGAAGGGACTCGAAGAGACGCCACCAATCTTCCCAGGTCGCAGCACTTGCACTCGACCAGCAGGATGAACCAACAAGAAGCTGGAGGCGGTGACGAAGCTGGCGGACGCGAGGATGACGCGGTGGCAGCGACGCAAATGGGCGTCACGGCGACGAGGAGCAAGCTGGACCAGCTCATGAACGGCTTCTCCACCTTCGATGATGTCATGCGCGTCGGCACTCGGGTACACCAACTTGCTCTCTCCTCCTTTGCTTATGACGGAGACTAACTGCCGATTGCTCTCGGTCTAGCAACGTCGAGAGAAAGATGAGCACCGACTGGCGGAGATGAAGCAGGAGATGAACCGCTTGGAGCTCAAGCTGGAGGCGGAGATCAAGAAGCGCATCGAGATGAACAAGTCGCTGCAGAATTACTGCGACGAGAAGGTCTCGCAGATGACCGCGGCCTTCGAGACGCTGCTGAGCAGCCGCGCCACGCAGGTGAACGACCGACTCGACCGCCTCACGCACGAGATCAGCGACCTCCAGTCGCTCGTGGAGAAGGAGAAACGCGACATCCCCCTCCTGATCGAGAACAAGACCAACGAGCTGACGCAGAAGCTCGCGGCCTTCATGGACGCCTTCGAGGACGAGCGTCAGAGACGCAGCGCGCAGGAGGCGGCGCTCCTCAAGCGGTTTGGCGACCACGAACACGCGACGGCCGAGGCGTTCGAGCGGGAACGGGTTCGTCTTCGGATCTGCAGCAAGCGCTTTGTGATGGGATATGAGGTGTGTTGACCTCTACTGTCTGTCTGTTTGTTTGCTGCTGCCGTTCCAGCACGACCGCGAGCTCAAGTACTCGGAGCTCAAGAACGCGCTGGACTCGTACACATCCACTCGGATACGCGGCGACGAGCGGTTCCACACCTTCGCGCAGGACGAGATCGCCAAGATCCAGAACGCGCTGGTGACGGAGGCGCAGGTGAGTGTCGCTGCCTTCGACGAGTGTCGAGGGATCCTTGTGCTTAACGTGTGTATTGTGCGTTCCGCGAAGGCTCGAGAGCGCGAGGACGATGAGATCGTGGAGGCGCTCAACCGCTACACGGCCAAGCTGCAAGAGAGTCTCAAGGTCATCACCAGTCCGGACGCGTAGCCTCCCCTTCATACACACTTGAGGCCGCTTTCCATACACCTCAGTTCTTTCCTGTGTCGTGCGAGTCTTGGATTGACTAACAAAGTCAAAGCTCTGGGTACGAAGCCTCCTATACGTTACGGTAGCAGCGGGTCGGAGGCGAGAGGCGAGGCGAGCTGCTTCTGCTTGAGGTGCGAGCGCTCGACCGCCTTGTCAGCTTCCACCTGCCAGTTGGGTCGGCCGAAGGCTGCGAAGAAGCCGATGGCCGACGTCACGACGTAGCCGCCGATCATTCCTAGCCAGACGCCCAGCAGATTGGGCTGTGCTGCGTGGACACCCAGGAGATACGCCATGGGCACGCCGACCAGCCAAGCGCCAGCCACGAACCCCACCATGAGCGGCGTCGGTCGAGCCTGCGCTTCCAGCACCGCCTGTCAAACACACGAGGCGATCGTATCTTACGATCAGTTCGCATCAAGGGCTTTGCTGGTTTAGGAGCCACTCACCAAGGCGTAGCAGAAGAAGGACAGCACGAAGTACGCGAACGCCGCAAGTCCGCAGACCTGGCTGAAGGTGTCGATGACCAGCGGGTTCTCCGAGAAGAGGCGGCCCAGCTGCCGCCTTGCGCTCACGATGACCACACTGTTGATCGTCGTCAGCGTCGCGATGCAGGCTCCACACAGTTTGGCTGCAAGGATCGCCTCCGCCGGTTTACCAGCACCTAGATGGTTGCCAATACGCGTGACGGAGGCGCTGATCACGGCGTACAACGGACTCGTGGCGAAGAAGAAGAGCTCCATCATGGCGTTGTGTGTGCCCAGTTGGACCTCGCCGATCTTGGCGGCGAAGAGCGTCATGGTGAGCAGCTGGCCGTTCTCCACCAGCTCTCCGACCGCGAGGGGCATCCCCACCGACACCAAGTTGCGCAGGATGCTCGCGTCGGGGAAGCTTCCGTCGCGGCGCCAGCCACAGCGGCGGTGGTACTTGCGGTACAAGCTCATGTACGAAGCGTAGCCCACCAGTCGTAGAGTTAATGCCAGCGCTGTACCCAGTGGACAGCCCATGAAGCCGAGTTGCGGCAAGCCGAAGCGTCCGTAAGTGAGTCCGACGACCAAAACGCCGTTGAGAGCGACGGTGAGCGCATTAAACGCCGCAGTGGGCACCACGATATTCTGCGCCTGGTAGAAACAGGAGAGCACCTGGAACATGCTGCGTGGCCAGAGCCAGAGCAGCGAGAGACGGCAGTACACGCCGGCCAATGCGGCCACTCGGTCAGCGACACCCGCGGCCAAGAGCACGCCACCCAAGTTCCACCAGAGCACGGCCAGTGGGACGCACGCCGCAGTGAGCAGTAGACTCGTGAGCAGCGTGTACTCGCCCAGCAGGTGGTAGTTCTTGGCGCCGAAGGCCTGCGAGCACAGCGCGTTCATGCCAGCATTGAAGCCCTGCATGAACACGAGCATGGACAGGTCCAGACACATCTGCGAGTAGGCCACGGCCGCCAGCTCGTCCACGCCCAGGTGGCCCATGACGCCCAGCTCCGTGAGGGAGATGGCGAAGAAGCAGTAGGTGGACAGCGCGCTGGGCAGCGCCAGCGCTAGCAGCGCGCGCAGTTCCTGCCGTGCCGACGTCATCTCCTGGATCTGATGAAGAGGCGAATATGTAGCTATCTGAGCTGGAGTTGCTCCACATTTGCCGCTCAAATTACGGACTCGATCCATAAATAATATTTGGCCTTTGTGGCGTCACGCTAATTGGTAGAAAACGGACACGTCGGAACAAAATCGCGAGGCAATCTGACTTTGAGCAGCTGGCATTTTACCCAGCAAAATACCCTGCAGAATCAGAATCGGCGCCATCATGTGTGTCACAAAAAGTTAAACTGGGTCTGATCCGATCCAAAACAAACAATGCAACCCATCAAGTACTTCTAGAATCAGAAAAGATCTCCATCCTGCCCCACTCTCATTGCCGAAGCTGACTCCAACCGTCGCGCGCGATGGCCCCGCCTTCTTCGTCTCCCCTCGTTCCTGCCGCTTCCGAGCGCACGCCGCTGCTGGGCGACTGTAACGTGCGTCTGGCAGTGGAGGCGCCCGTCGCTCGCGGTGCCTGCTCTCCTTCTTCGCCGCCCGAGGAGCTGCCGCGCTGGTTCGTGGGCGCCACAACCGCCAGCGTCGCGTGCACGTTGGCGTGGCTCCTGCTGCTCCTGGCGGCGCCCCGACTGCATCTGCGACTGCCGGAGGCCGCGCATCTGTACGCAGGCGTGCTCAACTCCCTGTTGGGCAGCTTCCTGTCGGCCAGTGGCTACTGCTGCCAGAAACACGCGCACATCCGCGTGGCCCGCAACACGGCGCTCGGCACTGCCTCGCAGCAGCGCGTGTTCGTCGCGGGGCTCTTCCTGCTTGGCGTGGGCACCGTCTCGGCCGTGCTCAACTTGGGCATTTTAGGCCAGGCCGTGCAGGCGCCGTTCGCGGCGCTCACGCTCATCTACAGTGCGCTGCTGGGTCGCTTCGTGCTGCACGAGACCTTCGGCGTATACGACGCGCTCTCCAGCGTCCTCATCGTGCTGGGCGTGGCGGTTGACGTGTTCGCGGCGCAGCTTGCGCACTTACCGCAGCAGTCCTACACGCTAGGGTCGCTTGGGCAGCTGCTGCTGCGCGATTCGGTCTTCCCCGCGGGCTACACACTCGTGGCGCTGGTGTACACCACGCTGATGCTACGACGTGTGCACACGAACAAACTGCAGCGGCATGCGCTGGGGCTGCTGGCCTTCAGCTCGTGCGCTGGCGTCATGGCCGGCTTCACGTCGCTGGCCACCAAGTCCGTCGTGGAGGTGGCCAAGTCGGCGCTGCGGGACCGGACGTGGCTGGAGTTCCTGAACCCGTTCTTCCTGCTGCTGCTCGTCGCCATCCCTGGGGCGCTCGTGCCGCAGCTCTTCTTCCTGAACAAAGGTCTCGAGTTCTTCGGTACGCTCAAGTTCATCCCTCTGTACCAGGCGTTCATCATCATCGGCAACATGGGCTGCGGCATGATCTTCTACAACGAGATGGCCAGCTACAGCTCGACGGCGCTGCTGTGCTTCCTGGGCGGCATCGCCATCACCATCAGCGGTGTATGTGTGCTGCTGGTCAAGGTGGACCGGGACGGAGGCGAGGGAGACGTCAGTCGACGTACCAGGGTCGTGAGAGCTCTGGATGGCCCCGTCGAAGACCTGGACAGCAGCAGCAAGAAGCATACCCGCCTCGCCACCGACTTCACGTTCGAGCAGATGAAGTGGGCGACGGACAGCGATGACACCAAAGACAGAACGCTGCGTGCGCTGCGCGACTTCCGCGAGTGCCAGCAAGCCATCGTGGAGCTGCTGGCCTCGGCGCGCAAATCCATATACTACTCGACGTTCCTGTGCGACTTCACGCAGGTGCTGCACACTTCCAGCGAGACCCACAAGGGCAACACGTTCGCGTCGCTGCTGCGAGCCGCCGTGGAGCGTGGGGTCCAGGTACACATCCTGTACAACCCGGTGGGCGACTACGGCACCGACTCGGTGGCTGGACTGCGTCGTCAACTTCCCCGCGACGTGCACTTGGCCTGCTCCGTCAGCGACCTGGGTCCGAGTGTGGTGACGCGCTGTCTGTCCAACAACTCCAGGTACGCCTTCCACCACCAGAAGTACCTGTGCATCGACGAGGAGACGCTCATGGTCACGGGCTGCGACGTGAACGCCGAGCGCGAGGGCTGGCTGCGCGCGAACCGCCTCGGGTACTTCTGGCACGAGCTGGGCGTGGTCTGTCGCTGCTCGCCCGAGATGATGCGCTGGATCCGCGGCAACCACGAGCCGGCCGAGCAGAAGCGCCACTACGACCAATTCCTCGACTCGGCGCCCTTCCCACTGGTCTCAGGCGGCTGGCGCGAGGAGAACGCGATGGTCAACATGATCCTGCACGCCAAGCACTCGGTGCAGCTGGAGAACCAGATCTTGATCTCGGGTGGCTCGCTGCAGCACAACCGCGTGTGCGCCGCCATCGTGAAGCGCATCAGCGAGGCGCATCGCAAGCGGGAGCCCTTCCACGCGCTCATCCTCACGAACGCAGCGCAGCAGGACGAGCCGTCGCAGCTGGCGCGTATATACTGCGTGCTCTCCATCCAGTGGTCGCTCGATCAGCTGGAGGAATGCGCGCTGGCGCACGGTCTCACCTCACAGGAGCTGGCGCAGTATCTGATAGTGGGCCGCATGGAGCACGCCGGCGTGCTGGTCAAGGTGCACTCCAACATCCTGATCGTGGATGGCTGGTACGCGCTCCGATCGTCGTCCAACCTGGCCGATCGCAGTCTGAGCGCGCGCCCGAACGACACGGAGCTGGGGCTGCTGTTCGCGGGGCCCTGTGTCCAGCAGCTGCAGCAAGACCTCTTGAACATGTACTTCAAATCGACGGACGTGCCGTACTCCATGGCCCGAGTCTTCGAGCTCATCCGCTGGGGCGGCAAACAGCAGTCCGCCGGCCTGATCGTCCCAGTGGAGAAGAAAGCATGGAGCCCCGTGCTGACGTGGTTCCTCATGAATGTCTTCATCTACGGCAGCGAGGGCGCCACTGGCGGTCGGTACAAGGTGACTTACAAGACCAGAGTCCTCGGTGGAAAGAAGCACGAGGTGGAGATGGAGACCTTCGAGTGCTGAGGACGTTGGACGTGGGAGCGCTGGACTATACTGAAACTGCGGCATGTCAGGTGAATCTCATGTGAGTGCGAGTTCATGCCATTTATTTCTCCATGCTGCACGCCTTTGCTTCTCTACTGCACCTGGATATTTTCAGGGGGTCACATTTACAGCGCCCTCCGTAATACTGCACCGATCAATATCCCACTTCCTTCATGAGCGTCTTATAGTTCGTCTCATCTTGCACCGCCGGCTTCGCTTCCATGGCATCAGGTCTATCGTTGGCAACCCCAAAAGCAAGTCAATCAAAACGTTAGAGGTGTGTGCGGAGCGAGCACGAAAGCGTGGGTGGATGAACGTACAATTTTTTCGCCGGCTGCTCCATGTCTAGCAATTGCAGCAACTCGTTCCGAGCGTTGCGCACTTGAGAAATCTGTTCGAAGCAACGTAGGATCACAAGCATCAGCAACAAGTGATTCAAGCTATACACCGCCATTGGGGCTGCCACGACGCCATGTACCGAAGCATCCCACGCCGTGTCGCTCAAGATCTCGACCACCGTGTCGTACTGTTACAAGATCGAGCACACGAAAGGATTAGCAGCTTGTACTCCAACCCCAGCAGACAGTAGCTCCAAGACTTACCTTGTCTTCGTCGATCACCTCTTCGTGCAGAAGCAATCGAGTGTAGAGCTTCTCAGCGGTAAGTTTGCGCACTTTTGGGAAGCGATGTCCTAGAAACAGCACGAGGGCTCGTAGGACCTTTGCTTCCGTCTCGGCGTCGCTCGGGAGCAGTCCAATCAGTACGCTGATCGCAGCACTGAGCTTGGGCACAGCCGTGCATTTCTGGATTTCAGCACGTAGCGCTTCGTACAGCCGAGTTCCGAAATCCGTCACTGCAGTGACGCCCCCATCCTCGATTTCCCGCTTCTCAAACAAGAACCGTAGCAGGTTTGTCTCCAGCAACAACGCCATCGTTTTCATCAGAGGGATCGTGACGCGGTCGTCCTGGTTGTGTCGCGTCAGCAGCGTTACCAAGAAGAAACTGAAGCGACTCAACAGCCCGAAGTCTTTTGCGTGAACGTGCGAGCGGATCCATTCAAAGAGCGCCGCCTTCGAGGCCTTCACGACACTCTCCGTCAGGCCACCAACACTCACGATCAGCCCCGCGGCGACAGCTTCCAAGTACTCGGGGATATCCATCATCTTGACAACGAGCGGGAAGGTGTCGTGTGCCATGGACCAATTCACCGTGAGCGAGGCAGGGAGAACCTGGTTTTCGAGCTGAAATCGATCCGGAATGCCGTCGACGCGAGGGGAAGTGGAGTGCACCAAGCGGAACAAAATGCTGCCAGCCGTCACCCGCATGCCGTCCAGCTTTTCCGCCAGTTGCTTCGCCAGCGCCGCGATCTAAACACCACACACATCAAGAGCATCAGTCTTGCAAAATGGCAGAAAGAGATGCATCAAAGCAGTGCCAACGCACAATGTCGCCCACAAGATCCGGAGATACGCGTCGGGCAAACGGCAGCAACAGTGTTTCCTTTGTCTCCAGTCGCTGCTCTGCAAATTCCACGCGGTCGACCAGATCTGGAAGCATGAAGCGCTTACCGTTGGAGTGTCGCCCATCCGTTTGCCCGCCAGCGAGAGAAAGCCTTTTCAGGTGCAGAAGCCCCACGCCATTCGGCCCGAAGTAGTAGAATCCAAGAGTTGGCCTCTCGTACTGGACAAAACAAATGGGATCTGAATCGGACGCCCCGCTGATATCCTCAAGCTTCCGCTTTCTCTCAGACACTCCGTCCACGATCTTGCCTGGACCATACTCTGTCTGAGCGATCGCGCCAATGAGATGGAAATGCGGGTTCTGCGCATGGGTGCTCTCGCCAAGAAGCAGCTTCTCGAGGCCCACCATCGCTTCTTTGCGGACCCAGGAGCCGACATCTCCCCGTTCGTCCACACGATAATCCAGATTGATGCATTGGATGAGTGCCTGAACCACGGCGTCTTCCATGTGCTCAAGATCCAGCTCATTCGGTGGCCGAGAGCTCAGATCCACTAGCGCACGAACTGCAGCCACGCGGCTCCCAGGGTCCTCGTCTTCTGCTACGTGCTGTGGCAGTGACGCAGCATCAATAACTCCAGTCAAGAGCTCCTTCATGCACGGCTGGACCAATTCCTTGGCCGCCACACCAACAGCACGCAAGAATCCTCGTCGAGCAGCCACATTTGGGTTCGGTACCACGGTAGAGACGCCATTCTCCTTGGCGCTCACCATGATTCCCGAATTGATGAACCTCGGAATCAGCAATTGCATATACTTCACGTGTGCGGGGCTCCCTTTGTCGAATATCTTGGGGCAGTATTGAGCCGTAAAGGCCCCGAAGGCCTCGATGGCCGCATCGCGGACACTATCGGTGGGGTGGACGAAGCACTCTTCCAGCATCAGCAAGTACTTCTTCACGTGGACGAAGCCCAACCCTAGTCGAGCGTTGGCAATCATCTCGATCACATTGCAGACAGCAACGCGGATCATTTCCCCGCCGCGGCCACGGAACAGGCGGCGCTTGTCGATCTCGATGGGCAGCATCTTGATCTCCTTCTGCAGCTCTCCATCGATGAAGACAGGCACTTGAGCTAGCGACATCAGCAGCTCGGCGATGCTGATTACAGCACCATGCCGCACGATCACTTCCACATCTGGGGAGAGCGCAGATGTCAAAAGCCGCGGGAGCAACTGGGTCATGGCATACGAGGCGTCCAAAGCCGCGATCTTCCCGAGCGCAGCGGCGGCGAGGTCGCGGATCTGAGCATCCCAGTGCACAATCTTGGACGAGATGAGGTGCTCCATGAGCGGATAGCGATACTCTGGGTACTTGGCGACGAACACGCTCACGTCCAGATACGCATGTCGGAGATTCGACACCGAGAAATAGTCCGCTTTTGTCAGCAAGTCGATGCCATTGGGGAAATTCGTGCGTCCCTGTCGGCCCACGTTCTCCTGGAAGGCCGCCGATGCAGCACGACGGCAGTTGAGCTCTCGGTCAAACACACAGTTCACAAGCATCGCTGGAGCGAGCGTCTGCTTCAGCCATGGCAACAGCAGTAACGGCTCGTACGCTCGCGCAAAGGACCAGCACGCGTAGCAGGCGGCATCCCGCACATGGGAGCCGATACTGTACGTGCCTTTGCGGATATCGTACCGCAGCGCATTGGCCACGCACTCAACCGCATCAGGCAACCGCTGAGGCAGCAGCACACCGCGCCGGGCAAGTTCTGCCAGCGCCAGACTCGCTCCGTGCCACGCTCCATCGTCTTCAGTCGCCACAAACAGTTCAAGCACGGACTGCACGATGTCATCTGCAAATTCGTATGGGAGTCGTCCAGTAATCCGTCCAATCCCCTTCGCGGCCGACCAGCGCACCACGGTATCCTTATCTCGCAACCCGCATAGCAGAACCTCCACGATCTGCTCCAGCTCTTCGACTACTTCAAACGCATCGTCGTCCTCGTCCTCTGGTGTCGCCCCTAGTTTCCCATCTTGCCGACGCTTCAAGTTCTCTGTAGCGGTCGCGCCGCTCTCATTTTGGCCAGAGACCAGACCTAGCGTCTGCATATTGAGTTCCAATGACCGCAGTCCGCGGCTGTAACGCCAAGATCGCACCCGCGGCGGCAAGTAGAGCAACCCCAGTCGCTGAACGAGTTTGACGCTGAGCTTACGATGCAGGGTGCTGCTGCTGGGACGGTCCGAGCGCGCGTTATCGTCGGTGAGATGCGCTACGAGCTTCATGACGGTGGCAAAGTAGATGCGACTGGCCTCAATGTGCTGTTCACGTGGCGAGTTCTTCGCGATATGAGCCAGACAGAGCATAATCCCCGTGATTTTGAACTGCAGCACGCGCATATCCTTGCCCTCGGATGCCGTGCTGAGCTCCACGTTGGCCCAGGTGAGGAATCGCGTGAGGTAATGCGCCTCCATGTCTGGTCGGCTGAGCAGCCGCGACAGACACACCGAGGCGGCGACCTGAGTGGCGCCCGGGTCGCTCAGGTAGTCCTTGCAGAGTGTGACGATGTTGGACACGATAGAGATCGTCCCATTGGAGTTCTCGCCCGCGCTGGGGGCCGACGAGTCGATGGTGTTGAGGTCGAAAGGCACGAGACACAGCATAGAGAGCCAGAGCAGCAGCACGTAGCGCGTCTCCCAGGCTGCGTGGTCGTCGCGGTCCTGCGACTGCAGCAGCTGCAGCGTCGGCTCGAAATCGCTCACTTCATGAGGCAGTAGCTTCACCACTGTCTTGTAGCCGCGCACTTTGCAGAGGTGGTATATCAGCTGGAAGAGCTTGTGCAACTTCGGATCGCGATACACTTGGCACGGGAACGCCACCCCGCCGTCCGCTGGGGTCGAGGCCTCAGCCCGAGCAACCATCACGCGCTTGATCTCGGCGACAATCGGACCCAGAATCTCGTGCAGATACGGGTCCAGCAGATGCGACTGCTCCAAGTATCGGTCCAGCTGGCACGAGGAAAGGAGGCACAAAGCACAGAGAGTTGGTCAAAGCAGCGATAACCCGCCCGCAAAGCGCCTCAGGACACATACGATCTGCGTCATGGTCGTGTGTTTGTCCTCGAACGCGCGGTCCACGTCGCTCTCGGGGGTCGGGAACCGCGCGGCCACCAGCTGCTGCAGCAGCTCGAGCACCTGCGTGCGTTCCTCGAAGAAGCGCTTCTCGCACGAGCTCTCGCCGCCCTCATCCAGGTCGTTGGGCGCCATCGTCTTCCTGCTTTCCTTCTCCCTCGATTGGTGGCGCTCAGATCCTCTCTAGCTGCAGCCGTGCACTTGTACAGCGCAGCGACGTCGCCGCGGTTGAGATCTTCCGCGCCTGGCGTCTCGCAATGGCCAGCGTGCTTCAAAGTCAACCGGCGCAACTCCTACATTGATGTGGGCCACCGAGTGAAACGGGACAGATTCGATGTACACCACACTACATGTCTGATTTGTTCTCCGGACTAAAATTTAGTGCGTCGACATTTTGCTGTTTCTCGCGCGCCAAGTATGCTCAGTGCACGGATTTCCTGTTCTTTAAGCACACCACACATTGAAGTCCAGGCTGCCAGCTTCAACTGCTGGCTGCAGAACACCCACCCACCTTTCGCCATGCAGATTAGAGATGCGCACAATGCCAACGCGGTAATACAAGCAAAACATTTCTGCTTCACGACGCAACCTGCAATGCAGTGAAAGGTAGACCAGAGAGAACTATTGGCTGCTGCTGCATATCCCAGACGAGCCAGCAGGCGACAAGCGCTTCAAGCAACACGCTCAAGGAGCCTCCACCGGCTGACAAAGTGGCTTGTGGCGGCGCTTCCAGTCCTGGCGCTGGCACGACTTCCCGCAGTAAAAGACGCACTTGCAGCGGCCGCACGCATGCAGTTCCGTGTAGTTGAGCGCCTCGCAGACCCCGTTGCCACAGATGCGTTTGCCCGGCTCACGGATCTGCAGCGCCTTGCGGCAGTCGCCCTTGGCCTCGTACACCTTGGCGAGCTCGTCGCGCGTAATGTTGCTGTCGCGCAGTGTGATGGTGATGCCCTTATCCTCGTCGGACTGTTCACGCACTGCCAGCGCCTCAGTCAGCAGCGCCAGGGCCTCGTCGAGCTCGCCACGCTGCCGCAAGACGCCGCCCAGCTCGTTCTGCGTGAGAGCGATGGAGACGTCATCGAAACCTGCGGCCGGCTTGCGCGCCAACACGTCGCGCAGGAGCACCTCCGCCTCGCGCGGCTTGTTGGCCTGGATCAGCTTCGTCGCCTCGTTGCTCCGGTTCAAGACCGCCGTGTAGGCGGCCGCCTCCGCCGCCGACGTCGCAACCTTCATGTGCGTGGCCATGCTTGCAGACGAGAAGTTGCTCAATGAATGAGCAATGCCGGTGTGATGTGGTGCACACTGGTTGGCTGACAGATTGGAAATCAGAATCAGTTCAGGATCGAACCCTTTAATTCTGGATGGAAACGAAAACCTGTAATCTTGGATAATTATGCAGTCAGCACCTTTTTGAAAGAACGAAGTATGAATAGTAAACTCCGAGTTGATTCGATTAAGGTTATCTATTTCAACTGCACCTTTGACATGTTGAGCTTTCGACATATACAGGTTTCAGGATTGATCTAACGCTGCGGTCGCAGTTCAGTCTTGGACACCCTCTTGACAGCACCCATGCGTCTGCAGGCGAACGCACTCTCCTCGACTGCAGCGAGCGCAGTCTGCGCTCCATGGGTCCAGAATTAGGCCGAACCTACTCGGCGCGATTGGGTTCGCGCGTTTTGACTTCGAAAATGACTGAAAGGAAGAAAATCCTGGCCGAAGTGTACGGGTACTGAAAGAGAGTGTACCCACGACCTCCAAGTGGCAACCTGGTCCATCATCCAGAGCCTGTAGCTGCGGGATGGGGTGCAGCCGTTGCTCAATAAGAGTGGTGTTGATAGCTTCCAGTTCGCCCCCACCCCGCGCGGTTCGGCGTGCAGTGCGGAATTCCCAGGCAGAAGCAGCAGCGAGCAGGAACCAGCGCGTGAACAGCATGCAGCGGGCGGAGGCCTCGAAGGCGCCTGCGCGGCAGCAGAGGAGCGCGTCATCGCCTGTCAAAGCCACGGCGAAGACGCTGTCGCTGGCTCAAGCGGTGGCGCAGAAGAAGAGCGAGCAGCAAGCGAAGACGAAGGCGAAGACGAAGGCGACGACGGCGCAGCAGCAGCCACAGCCGGAGCCGCGCTCCATGCCGGCGTTGAAGCCGCCGGTGTCGCCACTAATAGAGGCGCCCGCGAGTACAGGGACGAGCTTGAGCGCCGGACGGAACGACCGGCGACACGGCGGGAGGGACTCCGGCTCCATTTCGTCGGCGCCGGCGGTGCCCGAGGATGATGGCGTCTCCACGATGCACTTGTCGGACCTGGCGCGAATGTCGGACATGACGCAGCGCATGAAGCCCAGGCTTAAGGTGTCGGAGAGTGGTCGCTTCGAAGACCAGTTCTACCACGCGCACGACGGCTCGCGCGCCATGGCGCGTCTGCGCAACCGCACGTACCTCAAGAAGACGGTGCACACGACCGGCAACGATGTGGAGCAGTTCTCGGACGCCGACATCGTCACCAGTGGCTATCTGGTGAAGCAAGGCTCGTTCTGGAAGTCGTGGCGTCGCAGGTTCTTCGTCCTGCGGCGCGATCGTCCCGTCTTGTGCTACTACACGTCGGCCGAGGAGCTGGCCAAGCTGGGGGAGATCACCGTGGACGAGGGCACTACGGTGCAGCCCACGCCGAAAGACGGCTTCCCGTTCCGCTTCACCATCGAGCACGAAGGACGCAAGCTTACGCTCTTCGCTGAACAGGGCGAGGAGGCCATGGAGGCCTGGATCTCGTGCATCAACAGCTGCATCCTCCAACGCGCCCGTTCCACGACTCGGGCCTCCACCACTGGCTCATTCAACCGTCGCGCGGACGGCAACTCGTTCCGCACGCAGCTGCAGGCACGCACATCCGAGAGCACGCCCATGCTGGACGACCTCAACGTGGATCGCGCCAGCTTCTCGCGTATGGAGAGCCCGCACTACTCGAACGGCGTGGGCCCCATGAAACGTTACTCCACGGACTCGGTGGTCATCCAACAGGCGGCCAACGACTCCAAGTCCGTTCGCGAGAGCGAGAAGAAGCAGCAGACCAGACAACACCGGAACTCCCGTCTCACCAGTGTCCTGTCGGCTCCCTTGGAGTCTGCAGACTCCAAACCGCGCCTATATCGCTCATCCAGCGCCGGCTCCATCCTTTCGCAAGCGCCTACGGACTTTGGCGCCGTTCGCGCGTACGACGACAACGGTGTGGCGATGCTGCGTGGACGCAACCATGCGTCTGGAGATCTGCAGTTGGTGGAGGCCTCGGCTGATTCCACCCGTGCGCAGAGTCTCAGCTTGCCAGGATTCAAACCTCGGCCCAGCGTAGAACTGGCAGTGTCCGTGGGCAGCAAGGCGGTGCAAGACGTGCCGCAAATGCTCGTGGTGCTGTACGCGATCCGACAGGGTCAACCGCCTGTGGAAATCTCGCGCACGGAAATGCAGACATCACTGTCGCTGCGAGCGTGCGGCGGCGACTTCTACGCACGGGATTTCAATGCATTGCTGTCGGTGCCACGAACGGCACGTT
Source organism: Nothophytophthora sp. Chile5 (assembly GCA_001712635.2). Classification (NCBI taxonomy): domain Eukaryota; phylum Oomycota; class Peronosporomycetes; order Peronosporales; family Peronosporaceae; genus Nothophytophthora; species Nothophytophthora sp. Chile5. The sequence continues at coordinate 19,239 of MBAC02008858.1, forward strand.
CCATGCTGCAGTTCGAGGTCTTTGCGGTGATCAACCCAGCCTCGGAGGTGCTGGAGACGCAAAAGTCCCTGGGGTTTGTGCGCATCTCGGCGCTGGATCTGCTCTTCTCGCGCGACTCGACGATGCTACTAGAGTGCCACCGCACGGACGCGTCCAAGCAGCTCTACTATCTTGTCGTGGACCGCTTCATCCCGCCCAGTCACAGCATCAACGTGAGCCACGCGTACACGTATGCCAAGCGCCATTTCCTGGTGGACACCGTGGCGATGGAGAAGCGCAAGTCGGGCGATCTCATGTCCAGCTCCGCCATCAATATCCCGAGCATTTCGGGCCTGAGCTACAGCGAGATGATGCGTGGCCAGGGGAACTCCCCCACGGCCAGCCATGTGCTCGTTTCGGAGGAGTTGTCGGCGTCTTATGTGTCGGTCTCAATGACCGTCGCCTTCCTCAAGTTCCTCCAACGTCGAAACATCACGCGCATCGACGAGGCCAAGCAGGTGATCCGTGACATGAGACAACACATTGATAAGGCGTCGTCCGGTTCTCCTAGCGCTCGGGCCCAGGTGGAAGATCGGATGCGAGACGTGGAACTGGAGATGGCTCATTACATGCGTCTCCATGCCTCGTACCAAGAGAACGAGAAGCGGTACCAGACGGTGCTTGCGTCGCTGGAAGAAGGCCGCGAGCAGGGGATCACGGGCTGCCTCAAGCGCAGCAACATGAAGAAGGACAAGGCCACGGCCTTTATGGCCACCAACTTGAATTGCCACCTGGTGCGCGGCAAGCGCGTGCATCTTGCTGGCGACGCCGACCGCAACAGCCATGCGCGCCGTGGGAGTTTGGTGTCAACATCCTTGGATGAAGGTTCCATTTCCGACGATAGCGACTCGGAGACGTCTCTGACAGCCGAGTTTGTGTACTCGGTGGTGACCCACGGCTGTGCTACTGCGCATGTGATGGGCTTCAAGGAGGGCGGGTTGCGGCGCCTCCAGCAGCAGTTAGCGTCTCAGAGTCCGCCGGATCCGCGTTTGCGCGAACGCATCGAGATGCGGGAGGACATCGTGCGTTCGCAGGTGCTCGCCATTGCTGGCGCTTCGTTCCTGAATGCGGTGGGCTTGGCTGCATCCCGCGGAGGCATTCACCGTCATCGCCTCCTTCTGTCTTGCTCGACGGGCTTTTTACTGAGCATCGAGTCGTTGCTGAGCACGGTGGGCGCCGAGAAGGGCATGCTGGAGGACATGTCCGAGGGCGTCCGATGGCTCACTAGCGCCGTGAGTTTCCAACTCGTGCAGTCCGTGGAAGACAACCCTCAAGTGCAGATGTCCAAGTGCGTGGGCGTGACCAGCACCCCCACGGGCGACCACGTGGTGGTGGCGTTTGCGGTTCCGCCCGAGGTGTTCTCGAAGCTGCCCGAGGTGCTGCAGCAAGGCCACGCCATCAAGCTCCACGCCGTGCTGTTCACGCAGGGCATCAATGAGATGCAGTCTGTGGCCAACCACTACCTGAACTCCAGCCTGCAGGATGAGCTCAACTTCGAGAGCGTACAGATGCTGCAGCGCTACTTCCGCGTGTACCAGACGCAGGTCAAGGTCGGCAGCGGCTTGAGTGAGAAGCGGCGTGAGGCAGAACTGGCGGAGCTGGCCGAGCTGCAAACGGAGATCGAGGCGCTTACGACTCGGCTCAACACACGCACAGAGAACGTGCAGAAGAAGTTTGTGAACATCCTGATTGCGTCCAGCGATATCTGTCGGCGACTGGGCGCCGGACGCACGACGTGCTGCAAGAGCGGCAAGGACCGCACGGCCATGTCGGTCACGCTGGAGACGTCGCGGCTGCTGGTGGACCACTTCCACGTGAAGCAGGGCGTACACCTCTGCAACGCCATGCGCGAACGCGGCGTGCGTCGCGTCAACGTGCTGGCCAACACGGGCAAGAGCAAGTTTGCCTTCAACTCCTTCCAGCTCAAGTACATCCCCGACTGCTACAAGCCGCCCCTCGCCTGCGCCGACTCGCACGTGGGCTCGTAGAAGCGCGTCGGTGTGCTGCGTCACTGCTGTGTGATCGAATTGGCTCATCAAGAGGAAAATCATGCTCCGTGCGCAGTTCAAGTGGTGCGTTCTACGGCAAGCGGCTTAACAAGATGCTGGTAAGGCTGCTGTTGTGTTGCGTCCATGTCTTGTTTCCTGGTGTCGTGTCGTGTCTTTGCTAGGAGAGAGTCTCAATCCCACAACGGATCGTTCATCATCTTGAGTTCCTTCTCGCGTTTTCGGCTGCGCTGCAGCTTCTGGACCTGCACCATCACCATCGTCAGCCATACTCCGCTTCGAACATGACCGAGCTTTCCGAGGTACGCACCGCAAAGCGCAGCTTCTGTTCGTGCTCGCGATTGCTCTCTTCCAGCTCGTCCACCTTTGTCTGAAGCGCGGCGACCTGCGGATGGAAGTGCGTGGCGTCGTGGAGCTGGGCCTCCAGCTCGTTTATCTGCTCGAGATACTTTTGCTGGAGCTCGTGCTGACAGGGGTCATCGGCCAGAGCCACGGAGTCAGAGTCAGCTACTGCGCAGAACGAGGTTGCCCGTGCTCACCTGCTGGCTGAGGAGCTGGGCTGCGATTTGCTCGCCCAGAGCCGCCACTTCGCTGCGCTGCATGCGTAAAGCCTCCTGCTGCCCCAGCAAGTGGAGCAGCAACTCGTTCTTCTCGCAGGAGCCGACTTTCTCCAGCGAAGCTCGCAAAGAGGGCAGAGCGACCTGGTCGTCGGCGCGGGGTCCAGTGCCATCCCGCCTGCTCTTCTCCGCCTTCTCGCGTCTCCACAAGCTCTGCAGCTGAGCCGCCAAAGCGCCAACGGATGTCGACGACGCAAGAGAAAGAGCCTCTTGCCCCGCTCTGACCGCAGCTGCGGGATCGTCGCCGTGGTCCGGAACCGACCGCGAGTATGCGCCGGCTGTTTCTCGACGAGCCGCTGTGGCCTGAAGAGCGGCATGGGCTTCCATGGCACGCTGAAGGCGTGCAGTAGTCGGATTCTACGCCAGAACGAACAAGTGGGCGGTGGGTGGGTGGGTGTCAGACAGAGGAGGGTGGAGGAGACTTACTTCGCGGCGATCCCCCAAGCCACCACCGCTGTCCGACGAAGAGCACGAGTGCGACGCCATCGAATGCAAGTCTAGCGGTGCAAGGCGACGAATGCACCAGAGCTGCCAGCTCCGTTGGCAATGAAGAGTCACGCGACGCCGTGGTGAGCAGACATTCAATCATCTATAAAAACTTATTCGCAGGGGGAAAACGAAAGCGAAAACTGCTGCGTCGGTCAGAGCGATCACTCGTGCTTGGCCTCCGCCTTCTCCTCCTGGTCGTCGCTCTCCTCCTCTTCCTCCTCTTCCTCCTCTTCCTCGTCCAACTCCACGGGCTCGTCCTTGGCGGCTTCCGCCTCATTGAGTGGGGCGTCGTCGCCCTTCTGCTCCAGCGCCGCCAGCTCCTCGGCGCGCATCGGCGGCGCGATGAACCACGGCAGCTTGCCGC
>MBAC02008859.1:0-15433 GCA_001712635.2 Nothophytophthora sp. Chile5
GAGCCAACTACGGTTTTTTTTGCGCCGACATCCATTGATTGCTCGACTACATGTACACTTTCTGTGTTAATTGGCATCATCATTTCGGATCGGAATAGTCGACTACTGTTTTTTCTGCGCCGAACACGTGGATCTCCATAAAGGCAGCAGCGGAAATGGCGGATATCGCGGCGATCATCAACCTCGTGAACGCGTTCGCGGCCTCGTACTCGCTGGAGGACGCGGACAAATCCGTGAAGGCGCTGCTGGCGCTGTTCACGGAGGACGCCAGCTTCACGGAGGAGCTGGTGGGCGGCAGCTGCGCCGGCAAGGCGGAGATCGAGTCGGCGCTGCAGGAGCTGGCGGCGCTCAAGTTCCTCGCCGACACGCGCCACCTGCCGAGCGGCCACGTGGTGGAGCTGGCGGACGCGGAGCATGCGACGGTGGTGTCCAACACCACCGTGTTCTGGAAATGCGCGCCCGTGATGATCGTCAAGTGGACGGATGCCGTGGTGAAGCGCGACGGCAAGTGGCAGTTCCAGAAGCGGACAGCCGACGCCGTGCAGAAAAACCTCGAGATGATCGGCGAGATGCAGCTCCGCGGCAAGAAGCAGTACGCGCACAGCGACACGGAGGCTTAAACGCGGCGGGGTCGAGGCGCGTCGCGGTTCTTCACGCTAAACCCTAGAGGACGAACCAAGCAGCAGCAAGGCAGGGCAATGCGTGGCTTCAGAACTGATGTGGCTGTTCATCTTTGCTTGCCGCATTTCTCCTTCGTCACGCGTGTTAAGGTCCTGCATGCATTTCCGATACAACATCATTAGAAAGAAGCAACAGAGTCCAAGCTCAGGCCAACCAACCCCCTCGCGGCGAACAAATACAAACAACACCTTGACACTTGGAGATGCAAGTACCGGAGAAGGCGCTTCCGGGGGGTTTTGTCGGCTGCTCGTCCGACGGTTGGATGACAACGAAGGATGTGTGATATGATTGGACAAAATAATGGCTTTAGCTGGCATGCATTTCTGTTGGAACGTGGCAGTTGGGTTGCGTGCATTCCATGCGGGACGTGGCTGTTGTTGCGTGGGCGTCTGGCAGCAGCTCGCTTTTGCTTGTGCCTTCCGCTTCGATGGCGCCCAAGCTGCTGAGCCACAGCCGCTGTTTCCGCCGCTTCCCCCAAAAAGAAGGCTGGCTGGCCAAAGACGCACCGCGACCGTATCTGCTTCAAGTGCGGCGCCAAGTTGAAGACACCGCAGGGATTGAAGAAACACCAGATGCGCAAACTGAAGCGCGACACGAAGTCGGTTGCGGCTCGCCGCAGTTACTACATCCGAAAGAAGATGGGGATCGCGGTTAAGGAGTGGCGCCGCACCATGCAGTAAGATGGATCGCCTTGTAGTTTCGGGGAGAGCAGTGCTGCAACAAGCTACTGAATCGATGTCGGGCTTTAAGTATTAGCTTTGTCAAAGATAGCAATGCCTTGGTCGATGGGTTAGCGTGATATGTGTGGTTGAAGCGCGCGAAGCGAACCTAGCACCAAAAGTAGCGGATAATGTGATATTTCCAAAATATCGCATTAGAATTTCAGATTTGCATCACCGATTTTTGATTAATTTTGGACACTTCCTTGGGGTTACCACTAATATAATATTTTGGTTATCACAAAATATGTCAAGGAAGATAGTCGGCCACTTCCTGCGTTGGCCAGAAGGTTCGTTGTTCTGGCCCTTTGCGCTAATGCTGGGATCGCTCGCCAGCGTGTGGCGTTCCCATCTGGAGCGAAGAGGGAATAGCGTGTGGGCGTATGCTCTGTTGAAGGAGACGGGACCCTGTTCAGCCAACTGTTGGGATGAGGACGATCTTTGCTGCTCTGACGACTGTGACTCTGGTTCTTCTCAGCGGTGCTGACCTTCCTAGCTCGGCTGTCTCTGCGTTTGTCTGATCAGTATCAGTATGGAGATGGCAGATAACTGACTTGTTCGTCGGAAACGATTGCCAAGTGAGGGGTTTGAGTGCCAAGTCCTTCACTCCCACGTCGAAGGTTCGTTGCGATTCATCCTCAGTCATGCTACTTGAAATCGGGCATTTCGTTTGATGTTTCGCGGCTCGACATATGTGCCGTGTGAGGACATTCCAGTTCGAGAATGTTTTCCTTTGTTTGTCAGGCACGTTCGGCGGTCCGAGCAGATGATAAGATGGGCGTCGCTTTGCTGAATTGTCGAATCATCGGAGGTACCAGGCAATAAACAGTTCGGCGGGAGCTGGCAAGGTGGATATTCTCGGAACCGGGTGGAGGTTTTGCTTCCAACTATGCAATTGGGCTTGAAAGTCCTCGTTTGGATCAGGTGAGCGAGTCGGAGCGCTTTCGGCCCTCGCTCCAAGGTGAGGCCGAAGCGTCCTTATCCAGCATTGACCTCATGACGTCAGCAGTGACGTTTCCAACCTCAAGTTCCTTGGTATCGATGACTTCAGTCAACATTGCTGGCAGCTTGTCCACAGCATGATGCAGCGCTTCCTGTTTTGGTAGAGTGCAACGTACGGTGGAATGCCAGTCCGTTGCATCCGCGAGTTTTCATGCTCGCTCGCTATGTCCGTTGTTTTTGGAGTGCTAGTGGGCGTCGAAGCATCCCTGTCGAGAGCATGACATGCGTGATGGGAAGAGTATCCACCAGGAATGGTGCCTGGTAGCTCAGTGATGCCAGAGACAAGCACAGAACGGGGTGAAGTGTTTCGTCCTTGGATACGCCTGGAAACTGCAGTCGGACACAAGCGCCAATGAAACTATCCTCACCTTCGTCGAAATGTGGCGGTGAAGCGCAAGGCTGGATCGGTCGAGCGGAAGACCGGCGATAGCTCGCCCGAGAAATTGGTCCCGGGCGGCCTCGTACTTGAGGTAGCGGTCTTGAACCGAGCCAAGAGACCAGTCGCAGGCACATACGCCTCGAGTGGATGTGGGAGGCGTACATGCCTGCGCCTTTTTATTGAATGAGTCCCATAGTCCGCCACCGCCCCTGCCTGCGTCGGCGGTTTCTTCAAAGTATTCCGGAAGCGTTCCTTTTTATTGTTCCCCGAAAAGAGATACCCGCTTCTCTGCATATAATCGCATGAAAACTAGACACCCAAAGGCGTATCCCAACACAACGCTGGGATATACCGATTCGCGTATAGAGCTCGCGGTTCCTTACTACCACGACCACTCTGTTGATTTTTCGTTTAGATGATCGTGCACCCGATGGTATCACCCAGCGCTTGCAGGTGTCTCGTTTGCACGGTCTCCAAAGATACCGCTCGGCATATCAAATTTCACTGCGTCGTAAGAAAGAGACGAGCGAAGCCACCATCATCGGCTCGCATCAGCTAGGACTGACACACGGCCCCGTCGAATGAAAATGGGAGGGGATGTTAACGAAGGAGGCAATGTAGTTCTGGGACTGGTCGTTGGTCGTCTGGTTTCTCTCCACACCCGCAAGCAAATTCTTCATTCCTTCATTCAGCTTGTCGGGAACCTTGATCTCGCGGCGTCGATAAACACCCTTAACTGCGCCCCGATACCTCGAAATGGTGCTACATCTCGAGATCAGCGTTGCGTGAGCTCCAGCCACCGACATCCTGGCGAGCGGCACGTCAGGAGTCACTGTGAGAGAAATACGGAACACGCTATTGCGATCAGAAAACACACAGAATCCTTCCAAACTTCCGGTACAAATGCTGTGTGGTTACATAAAAGGGCATATAGTTCTCACTACTGAGGAAACTTTGTCACCATCAATGTGAAGCGGTGGGAGACACGCTGAAGAGTGAACCGGCACAAGCGTACGTGCATTCCTTTAGTGGCATCTCGCAGAACTGAGGTACGACCCTGGTCCCAGTGTGGCTGTCCCGAAGTATATGTTTTTCTTCACCGTGTACTCACATACCTCGCTGTCACCAGCCACACACACGCGTCAGTTGCACGTGTATCGTAACAGCATGGGTCATTCCACACCCACTTCTGTGACGATGCCACTGTTCTTGGCATGGAATGAATCACATTCCGGCACCTGACGGTCAGACGCCGGGCGTGATGCATTCCTTTTCTCGTCCTCCCTCTTTTTCTTGAGAGTCTGCAACGCCAGTCTCGCGTCACGCCATACACAAGAAGAGTATGGAGAACGGAGACATGGGAATTTGGCCATGTTGACCGGCGTGGCCGTAGATGGTGGAGACCGAGCCGTCATGTAGTCGAGCCGAGAGATTTAAGAACGGAGACACCAGTGCGCCAACGATCAGTACCGTGAACAGAGGTCGAGTATCGGGTACTTGGACACGGTCTCGTCCTCCTCGTCCTCCTCGTCCTTGGCCGACCCGCGGGTGTACACATCGTGTATCGGCTGCCTGGGCGAGACCGCCATTTTCTCCTTCTTGGCTCGGATGTACTTCTTCACCTGATCCGAGAGGGAAAAGGCCATACCAACACGAACACAAGCCACTAGCTGACATCGCCCAGACTTCCGTCGGCCTTGAGCGCCAACAGCACGCCCTAAGCGATCCGAGAGAGCGTCAGAAGCAGTTTGCGTACCACGGCGAGGACCAGCAACTCGCGATGTTTATTGTTGTCTTCGGTGTGGGACATGCCAGCGCCTTCGCTGTTCTTCGTGAGCATCTGATAGCCGAGTGTACTGCCAGACAACCCCTACAGGAACTTCAGGACGCCGTGTACGAAGTGCGGGATGAACTTTTTCTCAAGCGTTCATGCCCAGGAAATTCTAACTTGCCAATAATAATACAGATTGCGACACCTTGATATTTCGAACATTCAGATATGACTTCTGTTCTTGTGCAAACTCTTTACTTGGATTTTGTATCAGCGCCTGTAAAAGTCCACAGCCTTGGGCTTTTAGTGTCAATGCCTAAAGGAGAAATGCAAGACAGTATCAGTCGAAGCACAGCCGACCAAGCAGGTTGAAAGAGGGCAGAGCTCGTACTGGGGTTGCTGTGGATGGAGAACTCTCCTGTCCGTCCTCCCTCTCGTGTCTCTCGCGAACTGGCGCTTGCCTGGATGCCCTCTCTTTAGCTGGTTGCCAGCAGTCGCGAAGTAGCACGTGGCCGAGTACACAGCCAACGAGACGTCGCCACGCATTCCAGTGAGCTTAGCTGCATGGGCGGGGCCGTGTCGGAGCTGCGCGGCGAGATCCACACGCACGTGCTGATTGTGCAGCACTACCCCACGTTCCTCGAGCCAGTCCTGGCAGGTACCTTCGCCTCATGCTCTCTTGAGCACTGCGGTACCTTGCTCACCTCCATCTTCTGGGCCATTTGCTAGCGATGCAGTATTTCCTGCACACAGCCGAGTTGGGGGAAGGAACGAACCGTGCGAATCCTCTCGAAGACGTGCCGATGGACGTGGTGCTCACGGACAAACGCGTGGTTGAAGAAGCGTCCACGGAGGTGGAGTTGCTGGCGGAGAACCTTGCCGTGACCAAGGCACTGCTCCACGCTGTCCGTTGCTATCGCCAACTGGAACTCTCGCCCGATATCGACACGTTTAAACGATGGTACGACCCTCCTTGGCAGAAAACCAAACCCATGCCAACGTTCGTCGTCGTCCCGCTCGACGAGGTGCCGCGTTTCCAGATCGCAGTACTGCGAACGAGCATCCGCTGCCTGCGGTTGATGATGTGCTGTCCGGATGGCAGGAAGAAGCTCGAGGATTGCGACGGTCCGGCCGTGCTGAACCAGGCCGTGCTGGAGAATCCACTCGACGACTTCGTGAAGAACGACGTGAAGGCCATCTTCTCCGCCGTCTATGGCGGCGATAACGCAGTTCGACGGATCGTGATCAGTAGTGTGCCGATTGTCGTGGAGACCATGAAGGAGAACCGCGAGAGTGCCATCGTCCAACTCGCGGGGATCCGACGCATCTGCTCGTTACTCGCTGATGTCCAAGCTCGGCAATATTCGCCATCGCATTCTCCCACTCGGAGATCTCCAGATGCTGGGGCCCGGAGTCAGGATACAGATGACGCTGACAAACTGGAACAAGAGCGGCAAGCGCTTTTTCTGGAACTGGACACCTTCGCGGTCGTCGAGTTGGTCACGGAGACGCTGAACCAGTTCGATGTGGACAGGTATCTGAGTCTGTACGTCCACGTCTGCCGCTTCATCTCGTTCGTTGCCATCGAAGGTGCGCAGCAGACAAACACTGACCTGAGTTGATGGCTCGGATCCCTCTTAACGCGTTGCTCATATCACCGTCTTGACGTCGCTTTGCCTGATCAAGAACGCAATGCCAAGCTGGCGGGTCAGTTCGGCGGCATCGAAGGCTCCATCCGCTTGTTGTTCAAAGCTCGCGAGATGCAACGCGAGAGACAGGCCATCGAGAAGGCGGAGGCAGCTCGACGACTGCGGATGGCCCACCAATCCGTTGAAGACGCCGAGTGGTCGGAGATTACGAAAGCCAAGAAGGCTCCGCCGCCCCCACCGGTCGATGCCTCGGGCCAAGCCGCCTCTCTCGCCTCACTGGCCGTCGTGGACTTCACGCCAACGGAGATCGGACAGCAGGCGCTGTGGGCGCTCGACTTGCTCGCCACTCTTGACTTCAATGTGTGTCTGATGAAGTTGCACAGACTCAAGTACCTCCTCGAAGAGATCCGAAGAGATCCCGACGGGAAAGAGCTGGGAGCCGCGCTGATCCTCACGCGACGACTGCAGCTCATCCGATGGGATCAAGTTGGAGCGCCGTCCCCTGTCAAATCGAAACACACAGGAGATCCACACTAGCAGGCAGGTATAGAAGAACATCCCCGACTCGAACTCACCGAGAAAAGCAAACGTGGCGTGGATTCCCTAACAGTTCAGTTCCTCAAAACAGCGTCAGAGTATCTTGAAGCAGGGTGCAAGACGCCACGGAACAGCAAAGCCATAGCGGGAACGCAGGTATCTACGACGAAAGCGCCGACACGGCCGCAAGAGCTTCCTTGTCCGTCGCCGTGAGCTCCGGCATGATGGCTTGGAGCAAGCTGGCGTTGGCGGTCAAGCTCTGCAAAGCTTGCGGGATCGCGCCCTAAGAAAACACACACGAGGATCATTGGAGATCTGTGAGCATACGAGATTCAAGTGACGCTGGCCCCCAACCTCTGATAAATGCAAGGGTAGATGCCTCTTACCTTGAGGTCCAGGTCATTGAGTGGGTCAAAGTAAGCCTCGAATTCTTCTTCCGCTTCTTCGCCGTCATGGAGGTTATCCAGTCCACCAACGCCGCCGTCGGCATCCAAGCGTTCCGACAGAAGCTCGTAGTCCTCTGTTGGCAGCACACAGCATAAACGTGAGTCAACAAACTCCAGTTGGTGGCTGTCCGCTATCAAACAAAGGCTTCGAGACAAGGTCGTACCTGCAGGAGCGAACACCGACGAAGCTCCGCCGTGAGAGATCTCCTCGTCCCCATTGCCATCCGACGAGTCATCGTCCGACGACTCCCATTCCTCTTCATCTTCGGCTAAGTTCGACATGGTCTTCGCTAGAATGACCACGAATTTCGTCAAGAAGTGCACGGTGGTATACTGGGTCTTGCCGCCGGCAGGCATGTTCCGGGCCTTGGAGCGTGTCTGGATGCCTCCAGTCGAGGCCGCCTCAGCATTCGGCGCATCCACAGCGCTTCCAGTCACTGTAATGGCGTTGACGCGAGGGTCGTTCCACTCGACGACCTTCAGCAAGGCACTCATGGTCACCTTGATGCAGTAGAGCCCGTAGAAGTCCTGCTGTCTTTCAATCCACGTGCCAAACACGAACGCTAGCATGTTCGCAGCCTGAGCTTGACCAGCTTGCGCAGTCGGAGGCGGCAGTTGCTCCAGGACATTCAGAATCTCCACGCCATGCGAGTGAACCAGACGCGCAAACACCATACACAAGGATTGCACCAACGAGGGGAGCTCCGCCGCCGCAAGACGGGCACAAACCGCACTTAAGATGGACTGCACCGTTGCAGTTGGCAGAGCAGGACCCAACTTCAGCAAAACCTGAGTGATCAAGCCGCCGACGCAGGTGGCACTGGCATCCGAGATCGTGGGCGATAACAACTTGGCCGAGACGGAGAGCGTAGCGTCCACACCGTTGCTGCCAGCTGCGGTAGTATAAGCAGCCAGAGGATCCACAGCGAACATGACGAGCCACTTCAAGCACTCCGAGCCGGAATTCATGACCTTGTCGTCTTCCACAGCGCTCAACACTGCCACAAGAGGCTCAAACGTTTGCTGAACCACTTGAGCGCCCAATTGCTGAGCGTTGGCGCTGGTAGCACCACTCGCCAACGTTTTACTCGACGCAAACGAGTGGCGCAACAGCGTCTTCAAGATCGTAATAGCACTACCAGCTATGTAGACCCCATTTCCAGCTCCTTGCAGATCCGACACGCTTTGAATGAGCATGGAACGAACCACCGGCAGGACTTGCTCGTGGAGCGTGGCCGTAATAGCCGCGTTATCCATTTGCAAAAGAGCCCCGAAGGCTCCATCAATGAGTTCCGAAATCAACGGATCGTTGAGGTTCTGACCCCAGTGGTGCAAGAAGCAGGCCACAACTCGGTTCGCCGACTCCAACCCAAGGCCTTCCGTCTCCTGGAGCACCACCACCAAGGTTTCCAGTGCGATGTGCAGCGTTTCTTGCGTCGCCAGCTCCGCCAACTGCGTCAGCCGGTCGATCACGACCACACTGGCCTCCTGAAGCCGCGCCTTCCCCATCTGGTTCCGAATGATTGCACCAATTGCACGACACGCATACATGCGAACAGGGAGCACTTGCGATTGCTCCAGCCCTGAAATCGCCACTTGAAGGAAGGCATCCAGCATCTCCTGGTTCATGCCATTGGCCAATCGACTGGCGCACCACAGCGCTCTCGCACGCAGATAGATCTCCTGGCTGCCAGCGTTCATCACCTTAAACAAGGTTTGCAGGAACGCCGAGAGGTCCAGCAACTGAGAGACGTCGGTCGCGTTCTTGCTGATGGCGTCCAGCGTCGACGTGGCCAAGCAGCCAACCACCAGCAGCGCTGCTTCCTGGAGTCTCCAGTTGTTGGGGCTCTCAGCTTTCAGTCGGCGTTGAGCTGCATCAAGGGCAGCAACGACCGCCTTCCGTCCCAGCACCGCCTCCAACTCCGTCAGCAGATCTGTGGCAGCGTTTCGGACGTTGTACGCCAGACTCTCGTCGTCCTCGTCAGCCACGTACTTGTTCGGGTCTTCTTCCCACACCTCCATCTGGTTCACAGTAATCTGCATGTACCCGATCATGACAAACACAAAGTCGGGCAGACCAGCGAGGATCAGCTGCCGGGTCTTCTTGGTCGGAGCGTGGAGGGCTCCTCGCACAAACTCAAAGGCTGCGACGATCATGGCGCTCTTGCCGATGAGTGCGCCTTCCCCGTCGCTGTCGTAGCCCTCCTCTTCCTCCGAGCCACTCAGTACCACGTCCCGTTCGTACGCTTCGCTGTCATTCACCATGAGAGCGTAAAGTTGCGGCATGATCTGAGGCAGTAGATCCGTCATCTCCTTGGGCCATTCCCGCACGAAGCTGGCGAGTGTCGTCAAGATCTGGATCTTGATGGAGTAGTCCTTGACATTTTGTACGGGACTGGCAAGTTGTTTCAGGAACAACGCGATCCATTGCGTCATGTTCTCGTGCAGTAGCTGGAGAGCCGAAGCGTTGCCCACTTGAGCTTCCATCCCCACCATAAGCAGACTGCTCTGTACGATCCGTACAGTACGGGACCGGGTGCCGGCGGGGAATTCGTTCGTAAGGACGAATACGCGGCGCAAATGCGGGAAAACCGACGCCACGAGGTCGCAGCAGTTCTCGCTCGAGAAATGGCCGCCTGCGAGCGATAGAAACCGCACAGCGAAGTCGATACGCAGCTTGTCTTGACCGGAGATCATAGCCAAGACGGTGGGCAAGATCTCGGTCCATTGATCGGGCCAATCGCGCTCGAAAATGGCCGTCAAGATCAGACACAATGCCGTCTGCAACTTACTGCCCGCGAAGAGCTCAAGTCGCTGCTGGAGCGCCAGAACCAGCGCCTGCTTCACCTGGCGCTTCTCCTCCTCCGGAACCACGTAACTGTCGGCATTCCCGGTCTCCTCATCGTCTTCCGAGGCGCCGAGCACCCAGTACGACGTCACCAACTTCTTGAGCAACAGACACGCAAGTTGACGCTGCGCCTCCGGGGCCTCCGCCGAGAATAAGAACTCGCCAAGCTGCAGAGCGAAGCCAGGCGAACGCAGCAGCGCCGTCAGCTGCGCCTCGCACTGCGCGCGCGTCTCCGTAGCCGCCGAGAGGCTGCCTGCCAGCAACTGCACCAGCTCCATTCCTTCGTCCAAGCTTATTTCCCGCGCTTTCAAGGCGAGAAGTGAAGTGAAGTGCGGGTCGCGTATCAATCGCAGCACCACACCATATCGTTTCTAATCATCGTTTCTAACTGATGCCGGGAACTTCAATCAGGGCATGCAACTTGCGTGACGAATCCGCTGCCAACGAATGGACTCGTTTCTAAATGCATTGGTAGTACCGTAAGGATCCGGTAAAATCCGACAACTAACAGATCCAAAGAGAGGAGGAGACGGATCATACCAAAATGGAGCCATTGGACGACGAGGAGCGGCAGCTCTTGATGTCTCCGGGGCGGCGTCGGCGCTCTTCTGGCGCTAACTCGCCCGCTGCAGGCCATGTGCACGTGCATCCGCGTATGGTGTTCGAGACTCCGCCGCTGCGGCGCGATGCCGGCGGCAACACGCTGCATTTCACTCGGCAGCCGGCGCAAACGCCGACAGATGAGCTGCTGCTGCCCACGACGGCGCCGACCGCGGCCTCACCTCGCTGCGCCTCGCCGTACGGGACGATGCGGACATCCGCCGAGTCCGGAGGGTCCCGAGATGAGGCGGAAACGCCACTAACCGGCTGGAGACGCGGCGTGACGGACGCATTGCAGGCGGCGCCGTGCATCGTCATCGCCGTGGTGCTGAACCTGATGATCTGCGTGCCGTTCGGACTGTCCTTCTTCCCCGTGGAGTGGAACGACATGCCGGTCCCTCGAGCGCTGGGCATACAGATGTACCTGCTGACCACCACAATATGTCAGTTCGTGTTTGTGGCGCGTAGTAATTTCGACGGCGCGATCTGCCAGATGATGGTGGAAAACGTGCCGTTCATGCACACGTTGTCGATGGCTATCATCGAGGAGCTCGGACCGCAGAATCCCAGCGTGCTGCCTACGATTCTGGTGACATACGCGTTCTCGTCGGTTGTCTGCGGTGCGCTGTTCTTCGTGCTGGGACATTGGAAGCTCGGCAACATCGTGTATCTCTTCCCGAAGCACATTATCGTGGGCGCCATCGGCGGCATTGGCGCCTTCGTACTGCAGAATGGCATTGAAAATGCCACAGGTCGCGCCTTCGTGTGGACTTGGGATGGCGTTAAGGGGCTCTTCGATGCCGACGTCGTGTGGCTTTGGGTCACTTCGGCGCTGCTGGCGCTCACAGTGTCCCTGCTCACACGTCGGATCGCCACGCCGCTCTTCCCGCCGCTCTTCTTCGTGTCCATCCCGCCTCTCTTCTATGTGATGCTGCTTCTCGTCGGCATTTCCCCGGAGACGGCGCGTGAGCACGGCTGGTTCTTCGACCGCGCGCCGCACGTCGCCTTCTACGCGCTCTGGGAGCAATACGACTTCTCGCTCGTGGCTTGGCATGTGATCCCCAAGCAGTTCGGCACCATCGTGGGACTCACTCTCTTCTCGCTCATGCATGTGCCTATCAACATCCCGTCTCTGAGCCTGACGACAGATAAGGAGGTGGATATCAACGACGAACTCGTGGCTCACGGCATCTCCAACACTCTGGGCGGACTCTGCGGTAGTGTCCAGAACTATCTGTGCTACTCCACGTCGGCATTGTACTACAAATGTGGCGGAGGCGGTCGTCGTAGTGGCTTCGTGATCGCTCTCGTGATGCTCTTCTTCTTCTTCGTGGGACCCAATGCCGTCGCCTATGTGCCACGTTGTATGGCTGGCTGTGTGATGATCCACATCGGCTGGGATCTGCTCAAGGAAGCACTCATCGACACGTACGACGAGCTGGATACCATGGAGCTCGGGACTGTCTGGACCATCGCAGGCTGCATGACGTTCTGGGGTATGAACCAGGGACTGGCGGTCGGCGCCTTGCTTGCATGTATGACTTTCGTGATGCAAAGCGCTCGCACGCCGACCAACGCTCCCATTCGAGGCAGTATGAGCGCGGCTACACTGCGGAGTCATGTATGGCGGACGACCGACGAGCTGGATACGTTGGACCGCGAGTGCCGCCACATCCACGTCGTGCAGCTCAAGGGCCACCTCTTCTTTGGCAACGTGAACCAACTCAGCGAGTACGTTCGTGAACTCTTTGATGAAGTGCCTGATCTTGACGGCCAAGCAGTGGAGAGAGCGAAGAGCGGGTTGTCCAGCGAGCGGCCGACCATCCACTGGCTCGTGCTCGACTTCACGCTGGTCGTCGGACTGGACTCGTCTGCGGCCGACCGTCTTACGAAGATCAAGTATGTGTGCGACGTGCATCGCTGCAAGATCGTGTTTGCAGCCGTGCCGCGCGTGTACGACAAGTTCACGGTGCATCTCACTGAGCTCTTCGGCGACCATGGCATGTTCCATGTGGCTCCGGACCTAGACGGCGCGTTGGAGTGGTGCGAGAACGATATTTTGGCGAAACACCGCGTCGGAGGCCTTGCCAATGGCAGCGCTGCGTCCAAAATGGCTGCAGATGACGACGAGTACGCGCATTTGCGCAATCTGCAGCGACTCATGCCGAACCAGCCACTGTCTGTGCAACACCGACTGCTCGACTACTTCCACATTGAGGAGATCGAGAAGGACGATGTGTTGTGGAAGCAGGGCGACACGCCAGACCGCGCATTGCTGCTCGTCGATGGAGCGCTTACTGCTGTGATTGAGGAGGAGGCTGGTACGACTGAGGACGTTTCAGTGGGCTCAGTGGTGGGTGAGCTGTGCTTCCTGACGGGCGAGAAGCGGAAGACGACGCTCGTGGCTGCCAAGCGCAGCGTGGTGTACGTGCTGGACCGCGCGAGCTTCGACGAGATGCTCAAGAACGACTGCGATCTGGCCTTCCTGTTTCAGGGAATCTCGCTCCGATACACGTCCTACCGCCTGCAGTACGTGGGCAACCGCATCTGGGAAACCAAGTGCTTGCCGATCTAGTCGCTGGTTGATTAGAATCGATCGAACAGGAAGGTCGTGGGCGGGCGATCGCGCAATCGAGTGTAGCCATCTGAATACAGAGTGATGGTCAGGTCAGTTGAAGCTCCAACTCACCCTCCAATCGATCAACACGCAAAAGCCGAACTACCGATAGCTACATGCAAACAGTCACTGCAAATGACAAAGCCTTTTGCTGCAAATTACTGCAGATGAAGCGGAGCAAAGGACAGAAAGTTTGCATTGATTTGTTTGTTGCAATGAGAATGCAACTCGGGTTTCTTTGCCTCGCTCCTATCTCCACTCGGTCAAAATGCATTCGAGAGGTCACTTTACTATGGACAGACCGACTGCTCTCTGCATATTTCGAAGACTCGTCTTTCTTGCGCTAGTGGCGATGTCCATGCTGGCAACCCGAGCACGAGGACCCTCGCGGGCCGCTCTAGACCTTGGCGACGCCCGAGGCCGACTGGATGACGGCGCGGATCGCCTTCATCTCCGCCTCCAGACGCACCAGGCGGTCCATGGCCTGCTCCAGCGTCATGCTGCGCTCCGCGAAGGAGCCGCCAACAGCGCGACCGGCCACGAAGGAGCCGCGCATGAACGAGTCGTTGTTCATGAACGAGGAGCCCATGCGGATGCGGTTCTGGCGCTGCACCTCGTGCTTCACGTACTTCTTGCTGCTCACCTTCTCGTCGAACACGTTCATGTGCTCGATGTGCTCCAGCATGAAGACCAGCAGCACCTTGCCCAGGTCCTGGATGAAGAACCAGGCCAGGCAGTAGATCCACACGAACACCGCGAGCTTGAGCGAGATGGCCGACATCTCCGTGAACGGCCAGAAGATCGCCAGCAGCGTGGACACGCAGGTAGCGAAGCAAGCAGCCGCTGCCAGCAAGTGGCCGGGCGCACGCGTGAAGAACAGGCCGTCGGTACGCGCCGTGAACACCGTCATGAAGTCCGACAGCGAGATCTTCAGGTACATCATCATCATCACCTCGTCGTACGGGAGGTCGCCCAGGCCGAAGTAGGCCAGCACGCCGTTCTTGTTCCACGAGTCCAGGCCGAAGAAGAGCAGCAGCAGCGAGCTGGCCACGGCGATCAGGCCGAGGGTCGTGGACACCCAGTAGATGCGCGGCAGGTTCCAGGTCTCCGGGCGCTTGGAAGGCACCACGTTGTCGTAGGCGATGGAGATGATCGTGCCGTCGTTCAGGATCGTAATCAGCACCAGCGCGATCACCGGCAGCTTGAAGTACGGGTCCACGGCCTCCGTGCTCTCGTTGTTGTTGTACGGGCAGTCGCCCACACGCGGGATGAAGTGCTGGAAGCGGCAGCTGTCCGGGTGGAAGAGCAGCACCGAGATGAAGAAGAACATGAGCAGTTGGATGGTGCACGCAATGCGGTACGTCACGTAGTTGCGCATGCGCTGGAAGATCTTGCGCGAAAGCGTGATGGCGTTGATGATGACCGACAGACCAGGCTGCGTGAGCACAATGTCGGCAGCGGCACGGGCGGCATCGGTGGAGCCTTCAACAGCAATACCAACATCAGCCTTCTTAAGCGCAGGGGCGTCGTTCACACCGTCGCCGGTCATGCCGCACACCCAGCCGCGCTGACGCAGCACTTCCACGATCAGGAACTTGTGCTCCGGGAAGACCTGGGCGAAGCCATCCGCGCTCTCCACGATGGCGCCGTAGTCCGCGCCAAGCGAAGCCGACAGACCGTCCTGCACATTGGCCGTGGGCAGCACGTCCGTGCCCAGGATAGTCGTGCCCATTCCGAGCATACGGCAAGTCTCCACAGCAATGGCAGACTGGTCGCCAGTGATCATCTTGACGCCAATGCCGTTCTGGTGGGCCAACTCGATCGTACGCTTGGTGTCGTGACGCGGGGGGTCCAGGAACGTCATAATTCCGAGGAACACCCAGCCGCCGTCGGCCTCCTCCTCCGAAGTACGAGCCACAGCAAGCGAGCGGATGCCGCGCTTGGCCAGGTCCAGCACCTTGATCTCCACGTCTTCCTGGATCTCGGACACGTTGTGAGACAGCGCCAGAATGATCTGCGGGGCGCCCTTGGTCACCTTGAAGATCTTGCCGTCAGCACCGCGGATCGTGGACTCGGTGCGCTTCACCGACGGGTCGAACGGCAAGTGGTCCATCATGGTGTACTGGTCGAGCGGACGCAGGTCAATGGCGTTCAGCACGAGCGTGTCGAGCGCATCCTTAGGCG
>MBAC02008860.1:0-18536 GCA_001712635.2 Nothophytophthora sp. Chile5
GTCGAACTTATGGTTACCTAACCGCATCGACCGCTGCGAACTTACCATGAACTGAATCAGTAGGTTGACAATGAGGGTTGCCACTGAAAAAAAGCAGTACATATGAACTGTTATATGGAAATTCCTCGCGGCAGTCAGAGCGGACCAAGTGGAGGAAGATGCTGACCAGCTGGAGGCGCCGGCCTGCGCGTGCTCTGACGCGCCAAGCGCTCGGCGCGACGCGCAGCAAACATACCAAGGACGACCTGGACCTGCGCGAGTCCGTGAGGTATGTGCAGAAGACGCTAAGGGCAGAGAAGCCCGATGTCGAAGGCTGATCTTTCCTTGTTGATCTTCCTGCTGCCAGGAAACTGGACTATGACAACTACCTGTGCGGATTGTTGCTTCCTGTGAAGACGCGCTCGTCCTTCTTCGCAATTGTACGTCGCTATTACGTGACTTTTCCGTCTCATCACGTGTACCTATCCGGCTGCCTTGATGCTTTCAATCGCTTGCATGTCTGACGCTGATTGCTCCGTGTTCGTTAGCGTGCTGTGAACGCGGAGGTCGCGACCATCAAGGACTCGGTGCACAGCAACCACGCCACGGGGAAGATCCGCATGCAGTGGTGGCGAGAGCGCATCTACGACCTGTACGAAGTGCAGACGGCGGCCGACGGGGAGCGACCCGAGCAGGCGACGTTGCTGCTGCGCGGACTGGACAAGGCCATCCATGAACACGATTTAACGCGGAGGTGGCTTGAACGGCTGCTGGACGCACGGGACCAAGATCTCGACCGAGACGAGATGCAGAGTTTGCCCGAGTTGGAGGTCTATGCTGAGAAGACGGCGTCGTCGTTGCTGTACCTCACGCTGGAGTGTCTTGGCGTGCGTGACGACGCAGCGGATCGTGTGGCAGGACATGCTGGTGTGGCGATTGGACTGGCGACGCTGCTGCGGGGTACAGCTTATCATAGTGTGCGCCAGCAATCGTACTTGCCCGAAGACCTGATGCTCAAGGTACGAAGCAGTCTTCCATCTATTGGAACTTGCCTTGATGCTTCACTGTGCTCATATTGTGCTAATAATCTGGCTGTGTAGCATGGTGTAACCCTGGAGGATCTGTTAGCATCGACCGATACGCCCGAGCTTGGCGAGAAGGCAGCGCCCGTGGTGTTCGAAGTGGCCTGTCGCGCCATGGAGCACCTCCATGAGGCGCGTGCGCTGCGGAAAGATGTACCGAGTGAGTCACGCAGCGCGTTCCTGCCGCTGGTGAGCTCGGCCATGTATCTCCAGAAACTGGAGGCCGCCAACTTCAACGTGTTCGACCCGCAGCTACAGCAGCGTAACATGCTGCAGCTGCATTTTGAGGTCTTGAAACACTTCTTCTTGCGCAAATACTAGACCAAGAGCACGATGAGAAGGCGAACCAAAGCAGTCCCAAGCAATATACGCACTACACTGCACAACTCACGACGCCCCCTTCTCTTTCTTGGTCTGTTCTTCCTGCTTATCTCCACATTCACTTCCTTGGTCGGATTCTGGGAAGCATCCACCTTCCGCCTCATCCGCACGAGCTGTAGCCATCCAGGGAAGCCCATTCATCTCCCACCGCTTCGCCTCCTGTCCTCTCTCCATTTCTTTCAGCCGAAGCGAAGCGACACCTTCTTCTCTCTGCGTGTCCTAATTTCGCTGCTTCTTGGAGGATCCTACTGTTTGGTTGCCGCTGCTGCTGCTGCCGCCAGTGTTCGCCTGTTGTTGCTGTTGCTGTTGCCCACTCGACGACCGTCGCTTGGCGTCCAGCGCCGCCAACTGACCCTGGAGCTGGTCCTTCTTGAGTTTCACGCGGTTCTCAAACTCGAAGCCGCTCTTGAAGTAATCCAAGCGCGACGGTGCCGAGATGTGCAGCAGCTCCTCCTCGATCGCGCAAGCCTATTCCATTTACGCACATCACAAAAAACGAAGCGACACGTCCAGATCAGTCGATCGTCCAGCAATTAGCCTCTTCCTCCCGCTTCAACCGCCGTACCACTTGCAGCAGATCCTCGTAGGTGGAGCAGCGACTCGTGTAGGCGTCGCGGATCTTGGAGCGCACGGCCTGACGCTCCTCGATGGTCAGATACATCCGCCAGTCCTGCATACTGGACGACTGCGACACGCTTCGCGTCGCGGTGGTGGCGCCCATGGCGCTGACGTTGCCGCTCACCGCGGTCCCGCTGCTCCCCATGGCCGACAGGCCGCCGCCGCCGCCGCTTCCTCCGCGGAACGAACTGGCCGACGGACGGTTGTAGACGCCGGAGGACGTGACGGCGCGCAGCATCTGCGGCGGGTTGGTGTTGGGCGTCGCGTGCAGCACGGACGGGATGGAGTTCATGGCGTTCATGCCCACGCCCAGGTGGCTGCCGAGCGAGCCGTGGCCGTGGTTGTGACCCACGTTGCCGGCCGCGCCGCCGCTCAGCGTGCGCTTGAGCGACGGGATGGCCTGCGAGGAGCCGTTGGCGGGGTCGTTCTTCATCTGGCCGAGGTTCATCTTGCTGCGGCCGGCTCGAGGCTTTCTCCACACGGCATCAACAGGGTTTTCGCCTTGCGGTTCCTTCCCTCCCCCCTCGCAGAGCTGGCGAGTAAAACCTTAGATTTGAGGTGCAATGAGGCTGGAGAGAACCAACATTTGGCACTTTGCGAGCTGGACCGGATGGACAAGAACTAAGCAAGCTGAGAAATTAGCCGCTAAATAGTGGCGAATTCGATTCTAAAAGGCACAATTCCGGCCTTGGGTAGTATTCTTTGGAACAATTCGCAGCGATATAATTGCGCGATGCATCATTTTAACTTATCTCAGAAATCAAGCGAGCTCAAAATAAGGCCAACATAGAGTTAAATGGCGGCATTTAGTGGAGCGGGTCGTGTGGCCACACCACGGGCTGGAACACGTCACAGAACTCGTCAAACAGCATGTTGAGCGACGCCTCCAGCTGCCGCTGCTCCTCAACGTGCTCCATCGATGGCGCTACTGCTGCGGCTGCCGCACTGCCGCGTCGCTTCCATTTTCGTGCGAGCTCACGCGTCTTGGCCGCTCGCACTTCTCGCTGCAAATGCTCCGAGCGACTGGAAGCCGCGACGGCTAAGGCTCCCAATGCCCGGGCGTTCGCCGCTTGGCCCTGCTTGGTCTTCTTCTGCGCCTTTCTCGCCTTGTTCTTGGCGCTCCGTTTCGGCTGCTGCTGCGAACCACGAAAGCGCGTCCGCCACTCGTCGCTCAACACGAAACCGTACTCGTAGTCTCCATCCTCCTCCGATTCCTCACGTTCCACGTCCTCCCGAACTGTCACCTTGCTGGGGGAACTTGTGACTGACACGTCCGAAACGCCTCCCATCGGGCACCATGGCGTCGACGTCTGGCAAGTCACGGGGGCCAACGAAGAGGGTGTGAGCCACTTCGAGCTCTGCTGTCGCTGCTGCTCGTCGAAGATGCGCGGCCAGGCCTCGGGGAACGGGAACGGCGGCGGGATGAAGCCGTTGCTCATGCTTGCAGTTGTCTTTGCCGATCTGCAACGTATCACGTTCGAAAGGGTGACTCCTTTTATAGCAATATGCTTTAACTTAGGTTATCAGGTTTGACAATCTTTCGACCGACTGGCTCGGGTGGATCACTCGAATAGAGCGCCATATCCGCCACCCACTCGCAGCCAGCAGATCAGGAATTGGCACGATGCCGCCCCAGAAGAAGCGCTCTCGCGGTGCCGCCAAGGCGCAACAGGCGCCGCCCGCCGCCGTCGCCCAGCAGGAAGACCACGAGGTGGAGATGATGGAGGATGACTCGGACAGCGACGATAGCGACGACAGCGAGGACGATCTGACGTTCGCGGCCGCGCAGAATGGAGGCGATGACGACGACTCGGATGAAGACATGGACGGAACTGGCGCTGCTGGCGGCAACGTGGATGTGGAGTTCCTGTTCTCCGACCCTCGGGAAGCGCATTTCCACAGTGTGAAGCAGTTTCTACTAACATATCTGCCGCCCACGCAGCCGTTCGACGTGTCTGGCTTGGCCAACGCCGTCGTGAACCAAGTGACCACTGGCACCATGGTGTGCGTGGAAGGAGAGGACGACATCTACGGGTTCATCACGGCGCTGAGCTTGAAGCGGTACGCGCAGGAGACCAGTGTGCAGCAGATCCTGCAGTACGTGACGAAGAAATGCCCGAGCGCCGAGCTGCCGCGTCTGCAGCAGATCCTGAGCACTAAGAACGTGGGTCTCGTGCTTAACGAGCGCATGGTGAACCTGCCGTATCAACTGGTGCCGGCGCTCCACTCGGCGCTGCACGAAGACATCGAGTGGGCCATCACCAACGAGGACACGGAGGAGCTACGCGAGAGCTTCCAGCTGGATTACTTCCTGGTTCTGGCCACGTGCACGGTGGAGAAGAGCGGCGGCGGCGACGGCTCCAAGAAGGGCAAGAAGACCAAGACGGCGTACGCACAGACGGCCAAGTTCTTCCACAACTTCGAGGACGAGTTTCTGGAGCAAGAAGCCACGCTGAGCTTCTCGTTTGACACGCCGCTGAGCGAGCGCGAACGCGTGGACAAGAGCAGCAAGACCACGGTGGTGATGCTGCTCGAACGCGAGAAGCACAAGGCGGCGCTGGCCAGCATCTCGGCCATGATCAACGTGTAATTAGAATATTTAGCGCCCGCTTTCACCCGAGTTGCGTTTTGCATATGTATCGCCCAATTGTCTTCGGCTCGGTAGAGCTAATTGTTCCTTGCCATCCAGTCCTTGGCAAGCCCAATGCTGGCGCGTAGATGCCTCAGCTCCTCCTCTTCCTCGGGACGAAGGAACCGCCGGCTTAACAGAGACGCTGGCGTCCGCTTTCTTCTACCGATGACAGTCGCAGACGCTTCGGTATCACCCTCGTCCCTAACGCCACGTACTTCGAGAGAGATGCCGTTCTTCCAGAACGAAGGTCCTTGACGCAGTGGCGACAGTGGGGAAGCCTGCCAGTCTTCGAGGCCTCGAGCATCAGTGGTGTTGTTCCCACCAGCCTCCATCAAGCTGGAGACACTCGGTGCAACTGGAGTTGTTTTTTGCTGAATGGGAGTTTTCGTCGTGGTCTTCCGAGGACCTGGAGCCGCCAGTTCGCTCCGGACCCGATCGACTGAGCCAGGCGAGAAGGCCGCAAGCTTCTCCTCCAGTGCTTGCAGCTTTGCTCGCTGCCTTGAGACTGGCGAGACCTCCGTCTGCTGCATGTTAGGCTGCTCGCTCCGTAGCGCCTTCCGAGGTCGAGGATGGGGACGAATGCGTGAGGAATCCTGGTTGGTCTTCGGTCGACTTGTTGAGCTGCTAGCGGTCGAATCGGCACTGGAGAGGGGTTGGCCTTCGTCAGAAGGCGGCAGCGCGCTGGTTTGCAGCATGGATATGTCCTTGAGCAGCTCCAACTGAGTCTGTTCTTGCAGCTGCTTGGCTGTCGCTAGGATGGCCGCGTCACACTGATCCTGCTGTTGCTGGATGGCCGCGTGCATTTCGTCCTCGATCTCGATCACTTTGTTGAGATACTGTTGCTGGAAGACTTCCAGACGCAACGCGTAGCTCTCCATCGCGTTCACAAGCCACAAGCAGCCAGCCGGTTAGTGTCTCGCTCCTGCAGTTGCAGTGTGTGATTCTATTCTAGCGACCATACCTCCGTGATGCGATGCACTCTGCTCTCCAGCGCACGTTCCTCCTGCGTCTTGAGGAACTGCAGTTCGTCCACCGCCTGCTCCAGGATACTCTGAACTTGCGTGGCAGCTACAGGGCACAGATTTGAGCACAGCTGTGTGTGAGAAGTAATAGAGAATCAAAATATCAAGGGATTGTGCCGTACTGGAGTCACGCAGCATCGAGTGACGCGCCACTTGTTCACACAGCGCGTGGAGATGCTGGTCGATTGCTGTCTGCAGTGGACGCGCAGGTCTTGGCGCTTCACGGCCTCGCCCCGCAGGCTCCTCGTCTTTTTCGCTGCGTCTTCTTTGATTTGAAGCGCTAACCTCCCGACGGTCTGAGGTGTTCAACTGCATCATGGTAGCGCCTCTGGACGAGTTCCTCTCTAGCTGAGCTCTGCTGCCTCCACCAGCGCTGCGGGGCTGTTGCTGCTGCTTCGTCTTCTTTTTACTCGGTCGGTTGAGGAAAATGCGCCGTAAACGCCGGAATTTCTCTTGCGAGGCGCTGCTCCCGTTGATCCCCAAGTCGAGATCGTCGCTCGTGCCTTCTCCGCTCGAGTTTTCGGCGTCACTGCTGTCTGAACTTCCGCTGCTGCTGCTCCAACTGCTCTCGTCGCTGCTGACGTAGACGCGACGCGATCTGCTCTCCGACCGCCGGTAGTTCCGTGTACCTGCCATCTCAAAGTGATAACTGAAGCTGCAGTTGACCGACGAGCAGGTGTCAACGGTGGTTGTGCCCTTTCGAGCAAGGTGATGACTGGAAACCGCTCCATGTGCCATGATTGTACCATTTTGCTGGTACGCATGTTGAAGTTGACGAAGGATACTTTTCGGAGGTCGCGCCGCGTCTCAGTCTTCGCCTTCACGGTTTGATGGAGACAACAAAGAGACAAGAAGAAGAAATCAACGGTGCGATCGAGGTTTGAGGTCGCCAAGGTTGGGTGCAGCGACGATCGCAGCGTAATGAGCGTCGTCTCCAAGCTCTTCACGTATGCGAAGCTGGTCGTGGCGCTCCTGAGCGAACTGGTGCTGAAGTTCCTGCGTCTGGACTCGACCCCGTTCACCGAACGCACTCGGAGGTTGTTGGGTACAACTGGTGTCGCTCTGCCCGACGGGGACAAGCGTCTGCTAGTGTCGGAATCTGATGCTGGAGAGAAGCAAGAGACCCCCGAGAACGCGTGGATGGCAACACCCGGCGAGGGAATGTGGGAACCTGGCGGTCGTGAGCTGCTGGCTGCACTTCTGAAAGAGAACGAGGAGCCTCAGAGATCGGACCATTCTCCTCCCGAGGCCAACGCTTCTCAGTCCGACGACGCGCTTGTTGAATTGAGCGACGGAGAAGACGCCAGCATGCCGATTTCTCTGCTGGGAGCGAGGAAACCACGGGCCGGAAGCATGCGTGATGACGCATCCGCGTTAAACCAGCCGATCGTGGTAGGCGCTACGAGTCTGTGAGAGCGGCCGCGTTGTCCTGGAGCAATGGGCATGCAAGAGTGTAGCCATGTTTGCCCAAAAAGTGAATTCAAATTGTTATTTTCACCTGTCTCGACATGTAATTGGTACAAAATCCGCCATTTTCACCTTCAAAAGGCTCATTTTCATCCAATCATGATTGTTAATAGCTCCTCGCGTTGCCACGATTCGCATTTTCCACCTGTCTATCATGCGCGTTCCTGCTCCTGGTGCGGCGCGGCGCTCGCTCTGCGCGCTCTTCCTAGCGCTGGCAGTGGCCGTCGCCTGTGTATTAGTGCTGTCCATGCAGATCCCCAGCGCCGCCGCGTCCTCTGTTAGCGCTGGCGCTCGCGGTGGCCGCGTATTCGACGACGCATTCGACGAAGAGGACGACGATGACGACGACGACTGGGATTTCATGGACGACGACGCCATTCTCTCCATAGCGACGCGCTCGACCGACAATGGCGTAGATGGCGGCGCTCATCCCAAGAAGGAGGCCGCATGTGTTCTATCGCTGCCGCCAGAGCGCGTGAACGACGACTTCTGCGACTGTGAGCAGGACGGCAGCGACGAACCCGGTACATCCGCGTGCTCGCACGTTCTGCTTCGTTCAGATGCGACGAGCAGAAGCTCCGGCCTAATGTTTCAATGCCGGTCCGGAGGGAATCCGGTCTCGTCAGCCTTCGTGTCTGACGGTGTGTGCGACTGCTGCGACGGCAGCGACGAGATCAAAGGTGCATGTCCCGATACCTGCGAGTCAGAGCGACGCCAGACACTTGAGAAGCTTCAAGCACGTTTGAGCACCGTACGCAACGGCCTACGTGTTCGCCAACAGCTCGAAACGCAAGCTGTGGACAAGATCCAGCAGCTCGCGACGGACTTTGAGCGACTGGCCGAGGCGTTCACTACAGGCCAACGCGCGTTCGAAGACCTCCAGCGACGGGTACAGCAGACGCCGGAGCTGCAGCCGCAGCTGGAGCAGTCGTATCACGTGCTACGGAGCGTCCAGTATGTGACGTACGTACAGAGTCGCGTGGTAGACGCCCACACTTTCTCGGACACAGCCTGGAAGCCGGCGTTCGTGACGCTGGTGGGGCACTGCTTCCCCTTCATAGTGAACGAGAAAGAGCTGAAGGGCGGGACACCTAACGTCATCCCGCGCGAGTACGTCATGGTGCTGTGTCCCTTCCAGAACGTCACGCAGACTGAGCCTTCGTATCCGCGTTGGGCATTGGCTGAACGTCTCACCAAGATCGGAGCTGATGCTGAGGAAGAGCAGGAAGAAGTCCCGCGTCCTATTGGCCTGGGGATCTGGAACGAGTGGCTAGATCCCGAACAAGAAGCTGCTGACTTCCTACGTAAGCAGCGATATGACCACGGCGAGCCGTGTGCTAACGGCCAGGAGCGTGAGACTCGCGTGGAGCTCACGTGTGGCGCCACGAACCGCGTCGTTGCTGTGGATGAACTGGAGATGTGCGTGTACGAGATTCACTTCGAGACGCCGGCTGCATGTGATCCAGCGGAGGAGCGAGCACTGCTGAAGGGGATCACGCAGGTGGAACTGCTCGCCAAGCAGCACAAGGAGACGGAGCAAGCGGATGGTGGCCATGAGGAGCTCTAGCCCTCGCGTAATTTTCAGCAGAGTGCCAGCTTACCAGACCGCTCTAGAGATAGATAGACTCGCGTTCACTCACTTGTTGCCTGTCATGTTCATCCCCAACCTGGTGATTGGAAGACGGTCCATCCGACCAATCACCAGCAAAACGAGGTCAGCTATGGTTGTAACACTTGCAGAAGGTTCTGCCGTCGAGCTGCGGCAGCTTCCTGTTGCTGCTGCTGCTTACAGGCCGCGGCTTCTTCCTCGCCACTGAGCCATCGCTTGCGCTCGCCGTGCTCATACTCAGCGAATCGCTGTTGCGCACGCTTTGGGTGGCCACCAAAGCCATAGCCGACTACTCCGTGGGCAAAACCGTTGATGAACTGGCCGCGAAGCCGATGCCCATTGGCGTACAGCAACTCGCCTTCGCCATGCCGCACATTCTTCTCGAAGCTTCCAACGTACCGCACCAGGCGGTAGAGTCCCGTGCGGCTACTTAGCATTGCTGACGCTGGCGACTCGAGCACCTGCAGCTCCTGTGCGAGGATGGTGTCGAGTTCCAAAGGTAGGTACACGCACTCGCCATGGCCATGGAGCTGGCCATGTGCCCACTGGCCACGCCAGAGCTTCCCGTCCGGTGACCGCAGCGCGCCTTGGCCATGAAAACGTCCGCGTAGTACACCGCCTTGATACGTGACCTGTCCACGCCCTCGATGCCAGAACCCAGAGCCCAGTGGGAACTCGAACTCGCCTTGCCACTCCGACTGCAATCGCTGCTGCTGGGTCTCAAGCTCCTCCAGCTTCGTCTCGATCGGATCCTTCGACGGCGTGTACACGTAAGTGATGCTGGTCTCTCCAGTCTGTTGGCCGCTGTCGAAGGCCCCGTCGTACACCGTCACTCCGCTCCAGCTCTTCTTCTCCTTCTGATTGTTGCCTCGAGACGGCACCACTATTGTGTTCGTGAGTATGCCTCGCCCGTGCATCAGATCGTCCGTCCACTCGCCCTCATATCGATCGCCATTGGAGAACACCCTCGTTCCGTTTCCGTGGCGTTTGGAGCGCTCGAACGTGCCTTCGTACACGCCTCCGTCGCGAAACACGTATCGCCCTTCGCCGTGGAAATGGCCGTCGACGAAATCTCCGTCGTACGAGTCGCCAGTCGCGAACCTCGCAGCTCCAGGGCCGCTCTGTAGTCCTCGTTCGAACAGCCCTACGGCGACGCATCCGTCACGCTCCAGTACGCCGGCGCCATGCGGCTCGTCGTCAATCCACGCGCCTTCGTATCTCCTTCTGTTGCTGGTCTCGTCGCTGCCGTAGACACGAACACCTTGGCCTTGGCGCTTGCCATCCACGTACTCGCCGACGTAGGAGCCGCTGGACCCGCCGGACCCGTAGAGCATACGACCAAAGCCGTGGAAGCGGCCGAAGCGGAAGCCGCCGCTGTAACTCGAGCCATTGCGGAAGCGCAACTCCCCGTGTCCGTGACGTTGGCCACGTACGAACTCGCCGTCGTACACGTCCCCTGACGCAGCGGACACGCACACACCCCGGCCTTCATAGAGTCCCAGCTTGAGCTCGCCTTCGTACTGGTCGCCACTGCGTGTCTGCCATGAGCCGCGTCCATGCTTGAGTCCGCGCACGAACTCGCCCTCGTACTTCTCGCCCCGCAGCCACTGTTTGGTGAGCGGATGCTGCGATTTGGGAACACGCAGCACGCCGAAGCCCTCGAAGAGGTCGCGAGCGAACTCGCCAGTGTAGTTCCCCCCTCCGCCGAAGGTGAGGACACCTTGGCCGTGGCGCTTGCCGTCCACCCACTCGCCGTCGTACACGTCGCCGGTCGCAGACTTGAGGCGCCCGCGACGGTGGACGGCGCCGTCCGCTCCGAGGCGCCAGGAGCCGACGCTGTACACCACGCTGCCTCCCGCCTTGACCGCCGGTTTGCTTTCCGTCATCTCTGCCCAGTGTCCTGTCCAGTCACCAACAACCCCAATAAATAGATCCAACTCCTCGGCCAACCGCTCTCTCTCCATGGATCCATTCCGTACATCCGATTGTCTGCTCTACCTCCTCCAGCTTCGGCCTACAAATCACAGCAAGAGTGCAGCAACGAACCCCCTAGAAACATGCAACAACATACCACGCTCTCGCCTCCCAGCATCTCCCAACACCGTGTCTTCCTCGTCCTTCGCCTTAGATGCCGCCCTTCTGGATGGGCGCCAAGGGAAGCGAGCCAGGCTTGCGTGAGCCCAGCCGCTTCTTGACCTTGCTGGCGGCCACCTCCGGGTCCGGGCGCAATGAGAACACTGCGCGCGAGCTCTTGAGGTACTTGTTGCGGCCGTTGTCCTCGCGGATGAGGCTCTCCAGCACCACGTGGGGCGCCACCTGTCGCCGCGACGCCCGACGCTGGGTCTTGAGTCGCGCCAGGTACCGCCGCGTGCTCGGCTGCTTGCGTTGAAGGCGACTGCTGTCGTCGTCGCCGGCCATCGCGTCGCTGGCCTGGCTGCTGACCGAGCTGTGGTGGCGTTGAAGGCCTGGCTTGCCCGGGGCCGCGGCCCGAGTAGCCGGTGTCTTCGAGTCCACGCCCTGCTGCCAGGCCTTGCCGCAGGACTCGTGGAACATTTGACCCGACATGACGAGCACCATGGACGTGTGCAGATGCCACTTCTCACTGCCGGCGGCGCCCGAGTGGCTCATGCCGAAGGGCGGCTTGGCCAGCGCCACGTGGCAGTAGCTACACACATTGGACGGCGGCGCATAGCAGCGAGACTTGGCGCGCTTGAGCGTCGTGATCTGGTCGAACAGATCCACGCTGATGAGGCCGTTGGCCGTCTGGTAGATGTTCTGCTCGTAGTTGTACGTGTCCAGCATACCGAAGATCGTGGGACGGAAGTCTCCGAAGGCGCCACGACCGTGTTCGTTCGTGATCTTGAACAGGATCGACTTGAGCGACACGGAGGACGCCATGCGCTCCAGAATGAAGCGAATCATCTCGTTCAACGCCACTTGGAAGGCCGTCATGGCGCTGCTACTGCTGTTGCCGCTGCTGGCGGCGCGAGTGATCGGCACGTTGCGTGACGAGCTCGTCTTGGTGCTCAGCGTGCGCTTCACCGAGTTCTGGATACGCAGCAGCTTGTCCAGCAGTGTGAACCAGAGCTTCTCCGCCTGTTCGTCGCGGTTGCGGAGCGAGTTACGCTGACACATGGCCAGCGCCACCTCCAGCGTCTTCATGGCGTCCTGGCCCTCCGCCACACTGTCAATAATGCGGTCCGACGACTGGTGTCTGGCCGCGGACGACGCCGTGAGCGCACCAGCGCTGCCAGTGCCTCCATTAACGCCGCTCGAGCCAACCAACATGTCCGAAGCCCCCGCTGACGTCGAGGAAACCGACGAGGCGTTGTAGCCACGGAGCGCTGGCTTGAGGATCTTGAGTTTCTGCTCCAGACTCTGCAGGATCAGCGTGAGTGCCCCAGTCACGTCGCCCGTACGTTCCAGTAGATAGGCCTCGGCGTCCGTGATCCCGAACTCCTTACAGAGTCGCAGACACGCGTCCACCTTGTAGCTGTCGTGCGACTCGAGGAACGGGAACACGCCGACCGGCTCGAACTCGCATAGCAGTCGCACAAAGCGCTCCTGTACGGCCGGATCGTCGGCGATCCGCAGCTTCGAGCGGTCCAGCAGGTCTTTGACCACGTCGGCCTCGTCACTGGCACTGCTTCCGCTCGTGATCGACGCTGCCATGAGCACCTGCTTCAGGTAGTAGAACTCGAGCTGCGCGCCTTCTTTCCCCATGGACAGGAACCGCTGGATCACCTTGTTGTTCAGGTTCGGGAACTGGCCCAGAATCAGAGTCACGAACGCATAGTCATCCGTCTTCATGAGCGCTCCAGCGTGGACCAACACGGCCTCTTCGATCACCTTCCGACGACGACGGCCAGGCCCCGCTCCAGTACTGCTTACGCTGCTTGAAGAGCTGCTGAGACTGTCGTGTGACGAATGCTCCAGGTCTTCGCCGTCCACCGCCTTGTCCGTCTCCACACGGATGTAACTGAAGGCGTTCATCTGGTACTCGTGGTCCTCGTCCGCCAGATACGACGCGATGGCCTGCGCAAAGTCGCCCTTCTCCTTGTACAGCAGCACGGCAGCGCGATTCATCTTCTCGCGGATGACGCTGGCCAGCAGCGCCTCGTGGTTGTACGTGGCCTTGTTCAGCTTCAGCAGCAGTCGAACCAGCATCGCCTCGCGTCCAGCCTTGTCGAAGCCTTCTTCCTGCGACGTGGCGGGCGTCACGGCCGATGAACCCTTCGAGAGCAGCGACGCCGGACCCAGCGCTAAGAAGTTCATCAACGAATCCATCATGGAAGCACCTGAGCTCCCGCCCGCAGCTCCAGCGTCGCCGATGGCTTCCGAACGCGCGTCGGCGTATTCCTGCGGTTCGATCGAGCCGCCACTGAGCAGACGAGCCTCAAACATGAAGAAATGCGCGTGTTCCACGGAGCTGAACGGGCTTTTCGGGCCGAAAATGACTTCAGCCAGCGAGATCACGATCGACAGGCGACTGGGGCATTTGGTGAGCTCAGCATTCCGAGCAGAATCGTAGCGGCTCGTCGGACGACTCGAAGTCGAGCCGTCCTTCTTCTCGCCTTCGAACTCAATGTTGGGCGAGTCGAACATGCGCGCCATGACGTTGAAGAGCTCGCGCGCATCCAGATCGATCAGCGTCTCAAGACGCGGGAACGGTCGCGGATTGGTCGCCATCGCCACCGTCTTCTCGAACAGGTGGTAGCAGATCTGCGACCGCACCTTGCCGAGCTTCTGGGTCGCGATCGGCTCGTGTTTCGGGAACGTACGACCGCTCAATGCGTACGAGATGTACAGCAGCAGCTTGTAGCCGTACAGTCGACGACGACGCGGCCCGCTGAGCTCCTCCTCTTCCGCTTTCTCCTGCGCCGAGAGACCCACAGGCTTGGAGATCGCGACCTTGGAGCTGGCAGTGCGTGTGGTGCCGCCAAAGGCCGAAGCCAAGCTGCTCACTCGACTGCCGGACGGGGCGCGAGCCAATCGAGGCGCCGGTGTGTGCTCTACCGCTGGCTTGGGCTTGGCCTTCTTGGCATCAGAGCAAGCTTCCAGCAACACGTCGATGGGCGTCGTGTAGTCGTCCAGCCCTTCGTTGTAGATGTAGATGAGCGCCGAGTACAGTTCGTGATCGTGACAGAGCTTCAGGATCGTGTCCAGGTCCAGCTCCGCTACGTTCAAGTGCAGTAGGCACTGCTCCACCTGCGCTAGCTTCCCTTGAGCACTGAAGTGCTTCACGAACTCCTGCATTGCCACGGGTGAGAGGCTACGCAGCTTCTCCGACAGGATGTATGGCTCGAGCAGCTCCACGAACACTCCGAGCTTCCCAGCCTCCTTGAAACGCGTGAAGATCTCGCCAAACAGCAGGTCGGTACGGC
This sequence comes from Nothophytophthora sp. Chile5, assembly GCA_001712635.2. Taxonomy (NCBI): domain Eukaryota; phylum Oomycota; class Peronosporomycetes; order Peronosporales; family Peronosporaceae; genus Nothophytophthora; species Nothophytophthora sp. Chile5. Next base: position 14,175 of record MBAC02008860.1, read on the forward strand.
CAATGAGGGCACAGTACTCGATGCACACACCCGCCAACATCTGATAGTGACTCTTGGCCAGATCCAGCTTCATGCCGATCTTACTGAGTCCAAGCTCACCCGTCGCCGCTGACGTCGAGCCTGGAGCGTTCGCAATGGCTAGACGCACATACTCCATCAGCAAATCCGCCACTCGTTCCGCGACACTGATGGGCACGAAGTTCTTGGTGACTTCGCCACTTCGCGCCTTCTGCAACGTCTCCTCCAGCTTCTTGGCGATGTCGGAAGGGTACGGCACTTCCCCACAGACCCAACGCACTTCTTCCGCACTCTCTTCGTGACGGAACACGTCCTCCTTCTCGCCTGTACGTTGATTGGTCTGACACATGTGCAGGATATCCACCAGGCACTGGTCGTTCTGCTTGTCGCGGAAGAAAACCGGCGGGAAGCGGTCTCTGGTCGCTCGATCCGCCGCCGCGATCTTCAGTCCTTCGTAGTGGTCCAACGCAAGCGCCAAGGCTTCCAGCCACTCGCCTTCGTCCACCAACGAGTCGATACGTTGCGTCCACGGCTGGACACGCGCCGTCTGCAGCTCCTTCAAGCCCAAGAGGTACAGGATGTTGTAGCAGCCTCGGAAACTGTTCGAGAAACTGCGCGCGTTCTTCCCGCGGTAGGACGCGAACACCAACTCCAGCGACGACACGTCCACCATCTCCAGTTCCTGACGAGACATGACGTCGTACACGCAGATCTCATCGTGGGAATTGAGGTACACGACCACCTGGTCGCCCAGCCATTGGACAGCCATGACGTCGCTCGAGCACTCGATCTGGTCGTGCTCGTCGAAGGTGGGGAACCCGTGACGCGCATGAGTGTGGCCCTTGCCGCCAGGGAACACCACCTCTAAGAACTGCACGCGATTGCCCCAGCCACGCGCCAATACCGGCGCCAGAGCCCTCGAGCTGCCAGGGAACGAGATCCAAGCGAAGGCCAGGGACGGCAGCACTGGATCGTCGGCCGCGATGTCGTCAGGCCGAGTCCAGCGGTACAGTACGCGGACTTCTGGCTCAATGGCGATGATGAACGTGACCTTCTCACTGCTCAATGCGGCCAGACAGTACTGATCCGTGAGATACGCGATCTTGGCATTGCCTGCGGACTGCGGAAGCACCGAAATGGACAAGATCTTGCCTGCGGACCCGTCATATAGTGGATCCACGTCCACCACATACACCATCCCCATCATTTTGGAGAAGTTGAGCTTGTTCACCAAGCCATTGGTGTCCACCGAGACCAGCACAGGCTTCTGGTCCTTCAGGAACCGCAGACTCACCACCGGATTTTCATGGGCGTCCGACACAGCCTTGAGGGACGTGCCTTTGATCATATCCCATAACACGATACGGCCGCTCTGGTAGCCGCAGACCAAGTAGTCGCTACCGGGGGAGACGTCCACCGCCGTGATAGGCCCGTCACTATCAGCGTCCGTCGTGTTGCCCAGCACTTGACGGATCTATTGTCCAGCAAAGCAAGGAAGAAAGTCAGTGTTAGAGCTATCAAGTAAAGAAAGCGAGGGCTGCTTACGTTCTGGAAGTGGTCGAAGATGATGACGAGGCCCTTGGACGTCCCGATGGCGATGAACTTGGAGTGGATGGCCACGACAGTAGGCGAACCCGGCCCATACTCCTTGAACTCAATGTTCTTCCGCAACTGGCGACTGATGGCTTCCATGGGTTCCACCTTCACGACGCCCGTCGATTTCTTCTCCGCCGCGGCGGCAGCTGCATTAGCGGCGTTGCCCTTCTTCTTCCGCTGACTCTTGGCCTTCGCATTCATCACCGCGGACTCAGGACGACGCGACTTCAACGCTTTGGAGCGCGCGTGGGCTCGAAGACGCCGCTTCACCTGCAGCGGGGAGATGAGCTCCACACCCACGCAGCTCAACAGCTGCTTCTCACGGGCCTCTGCGATCTCCAGTGGGCTCCGGAAGTGCGTCGCCTCACCCTTGACAGCGGAAGCGTCGTTGGAAACCTTGGCAGAAGGGATCACGTCCATCCCCGGACCGGGCGCGATGTTCAAAGTGAAAGTCGCGGGCGAGAAGAACAGGTCGTCCGCATCGCCTGAGGTCGAGGAGGCAGTCCCCTCCGAGCCCTTGGCCGAAGCCAATTCCTCCTCGCGCAAAATCTCCTCCAGCGTGATGGCCGACAGATCCAACTCGCCCAAGTCCTCATCGTCGCTGTCCAACAGCAAACTCTCCACTGCGCTCATGGTTCAAGGAAGTTCCGGGTGCAAAAGGCACGGATGGAGAGCCAAATGAGCGGGGAAGCTGCTAAGCGCTGGCTGAAGTGCTGAAGTGGCGTCGCGCGTGCGTTAGAGGCTCCCGCGCGGCGTCCTCGGCAGCTTCTGGTCGGGGAACCTTGAGCTTTTCGCCTTCTTCTGTTCTTCCTTCCCTCCCCCTCTTGCAAACATCTTGCTATTGTAGAGGGAGATGCATTTGCTCTTATACAGAGAGGTTTGTCAAACAGGTTTATCTCCGAAATAGCGAGAGGATCAATTCATTGCCTGCCTCAATATTGACCAATGAAAGCGCGCGCAATGCTCCCAACCGACCACTATTAAAGTCGATACTTGCAGTAGACATGTAGCCATTTGCTCGCTTGCTTCGATAGAGCAATGTTCTCTCCACCTCTCCACTAAGCAGCGTGTCCTCCTGCTGCTCACGTCCGCCGCCGCTTGCGGCTCTCGTACTTCTGGTCGAATTTCCGGCGGACGTTATGCGGGATGTTCTCGGCCGGCTCCCACGTGAGATCATCGTAGCCGACCCACTTGACGTGGTACTTGTAGGTCCGCAGCTTCGTGACCGGGTCGCGCGCACTCTTGCGGTCCACGATCTCCTCCAGCTTGTACACGTCTTCGCGGACAGGCTGGCCCTCGAACTCGTCGATCAGGTCCTTCGGCACGTTGCTGGCCGGCTCCCACGTGGTCTCGGCGTAGCCCTCCCACTTGATCTCGTACATGTCCGGGTCGCCGAAGTGCTCGCCCGGCCGCTTCTGCAGGATATCCTCCACTTCAAACACGTCCGGGTCGTCCGTGTCGAACATTTCGTTGGGCTCGTCGTCCTCGTCCGACGACAGCACCTCCTCCTCAGGAGGCAGATTGCCTGAGGCTTTCTTGCGTTTCTTGCCGTGTTTGCCCTTGCCGTCGCTCTCCGATTCACTGGAGGACGAGGACGTCGACGACTCCTCGCTTGAGCTGCTGGAGTCCACTGATAACACATCGTCGTCGCTGTCGTCCACCTCCAATGGGCGTTTGCGACCGCCCTTCTTCGGCTGTTTGTGTTTCCGGCGAGATGCTGGCGCCTTCCCCTTGCCGTTGGACTTGGTGCTCGTCTTGCTTTTCGCCTTGGCTGCCTTGCTCTTCTCCTTTTCGCTCGCAGCCTTCAGCTTTTCTGCCTTCTTCCGCGCCTTCTTGCTACTCGATCTCGAGTCCGTCGCGCCATTCTTCAACGCCAGCAGCGCCTGCTTCTCCTCCTGCAGCTGGCGCGAGAGCTCCTTCCGCTCGCGCTTGGCTGTCTCGCGCATCGAATCCATGCTCAGATCAGTCGTCAGCGGCTGGTCCTCTCCCGGCTCATACACTCGCATCCAGTCCCGGACGATCTGCAGCTTGCGCGAGTCCGGCTGCACGTGCTCCAGCAACGGCACGGCGCGGATGGCGGCCAGCGAGAACTGGTCCTTGGCCGTGTTGTAGAGCCCCAGCGACTCCGGTAGGTCCTGGCACATGGTCACGAGCGCGCGGTCCATCAGGATCGACGACTCGTCTACCGACATATCGCTCCGCTAGCGTGAGAAGCACCACAACCACGAGGAGAGAACCCACATTAGCGCTCGCACATCGCTTTGTCGCTGCGAATCGCCGCGACAGCGCCCACCAAAAGGACCCAGGGCCAGTATCGCGTCCTTCCCACTTCGAGAACCTCACAAAGAGAGACCTACGCTTCTCAGCAGGGCTCGGGACAGCGCGACGTACCGACACTTGCTCTTCCCTCGCGTTCGCTTTCTTTCCTTTTGCGGATTGCAGATTCACCTCGGCAATCAGCGGCACCCAGAAGCAGGTACAATGGTTCTCCTTAATAGAAGGCCCTCGTATTTTGATGTGCCCAGAATAAAGAATTGGGTTTTCTGTTTTTGTCTTTTTGGTGTTGGGACGCGGTGGAGTGGCGGGTTTTTGGATGATCACCCGTTGTCGTTGGCCAAGGCGCGGGTATTCGACGGATAAAGCGTCGGCCATGGAGCGCCCGTCGTGGACGCTGGAGCGGCTAGAGCGCGCCGTGGAGGGCTTCGCCACGCAGCTGCAGTGCGCCATCTGCCTCTGCGCCTACGACAA